>VZTL01002587.1:0-35205 GCA_013400535.1 Scopus umbretta | reverse complement strand
AAAAAAAAAAAAGAGTGCTGAGACTTCTGGCATGGCAGGTCAGAGCCGGAGACTGCTCTGGTGAGTAGTGAGTGGTATGTGGTGGGAAGGGGCACAGTACAGAGGTGACACGACAGAGCACAGGAAACACCCGGGCAAGAGGAAGGGGCAGTCCAGTGCAACCCACCGAGCCCATGCAGCCAGGAAGAAAAACTGTAACCAGGAGCCCCCACACAGCACACCTTCTGCATGGATCTAGCCATAAGGCAATACCCATCTGTATAAAAAATGCATTCACTTACACACACCCATAGGCACAGGTACATTACTTTTATTAAATTGAGGTAGACGGGTGTGAAAGACTGTGGGTTGCTCTGTAAAAACCATATGGTAGTGCATAGTGGTTGTGTTCCTGAGGTCATCCACACCTACACTGCTACTATAGCTTTTTGTTGTTATTGTTGTTGTTATTACTATTATTACTATATTACTACTATTGCTATTACTACATCCCAGTATCCACCCCTGCCTCATGGGTTTTGTGCTCTTTGCTTTTATTTTCCAACATCCCCCTCTTTGTTGTCCTTACTTAGCCAAGCAAGTTTTCCTTACCATGCCTTTCCCTTTAGGTATATGCAGTGGGTCATGATCAGGCTGGCACAGTCAGGCAGTACAGCCTGGAGTGCATCTGTTCCAAAATGGCTCACCAAAGGAGGGGAAGCTGGTAGCCAAGTATTGTTCCCACATGTATCATCAGTCACGGCAAAACTTTAATATTTTCATCTCCCCCTTTTCCAACTTGTTTTTCTATGTACCCAAACTGAAAACCAACTTCTACTCAGCCATACCATATTGATTTTTTTTTTTTTGCCTCATTCGCCGACTCTTCCTTGTAGCTGCATTTTTAGATACCAGACAAAGTCTCAGTAACAGTTAAGTGAAAAATGCTACCAGCTAGCTAGGAAAGATACAGAACAAAGCTGGTTTTAATATCACATGACCCTGTCTGAGCTAACTGGGAGTTTAGTAATCAAGTGTGTGATAATTATTTTTAATACAAACTATGATTAAAATGCAAACTTTGAAGTTTTATATAGCATTTTTACTCACTAATTAACTTCACTAATTGCAAAATTAATGAAGTTAATTAGTGGATAAGAGTGTCATAAAAAACATCAAAGTCTAGATGTGCAGTGCTGCTGCAAGAGCAATGAGACAGCCGTAAAGAAGTCCAGAAGAAAGAGCATGTGTAGGCTCAGCAGCTAGTTTTCAAAACACAAGTGTTTTCAAAAGTTTTATATGAATAGAAGTATATATATGTACTTACATTATGTATATGTAAGTGTAATTTCTTTAAAAATACCCATGTAACTGTTCACACTGGTGATCTGCTTGCCCTGGTGGTACCACTGTGATATTTAATCTAAGCTAATTAAAAGCATCAAATTCTAGTTGTTATAAAATGGGTGATAAAATGAACAATAAATGACTACGGTTGTACACGTTAATTCCAGTCATGTATTTCAACATACACTTATCAACTTGCTGGAAAAGCTATGCAGGCCACACAGCAGACGTTGCAGACACCTAGCAATTTTCATGTATAATCCTATCAGCATGTGCTGTTGTTTCTCTGGCCCCTCCTGGTGTACAGGTGCATGGTGGTGGCAAGAAAAGTAGGTGTTTAAAGCATAGTAAGGGCTGCTGGCTAGCCTTTCACAGATGGATTTTTGCAATAAATCCTTTAAAATACAGCTTCTCCAGTAATCACTGGCTGAGGGACATAACACACATAAGGCCTAATCACTACTGACACTGTGAGGGTCAAAGGATGGGGAGAAGAACCGACACAGCTTAAGTACAAGCAGTGAAGCAGTAGAGGAGCACAGCTGTGAGGCAAAAAGGAAAGACAGGTTTAGGTTAAAGTATATCTTAGCACAGGCACATGAAGGTAGTGAAATCAAGGAGTGTGGCAAGAATAACAAGCACCCTTTGGTAAGCAAGACAGTTTGAACAAAGGACCTGGTTTCAGCAGGGAACAAAAGAAAAAGAAACAGATAGGCAGGAAAAGGAGTTAAACATTTCTGATAGGTTTACAGAAGCTTCAAAGTTCACAGATTACATTTACCATCAAGTCTGCTCTCGTCCATATCTGCAAACTCGTAAATATTGTATTTAATTGACGGTAACACAACCCAGGCATTGTCAAACATTCTCCCCCCTCCTCTTTAAACCACAGAGCAATTCACCTGATCCATTCTCCATTCACTGCCCCGCGCTTCAATCTCCTTCCCTTTGAACAGACCCCAAAATAAGACCACATGCTTCAGCACACAGCACAGCAAGTAATTTGGACGGGAGTGAAAATATTTGCAAGAAGTTGTTAAGGCTCAAATTGCAACTGGTATAGGCAATACTGCGGGTGAGCCTCAGGGCATATGCAGGCTGCAAAGGAATTCTGTCCCTAATGATTGCAGAAAAGATAACAACAGCATACACATGGAAATGCTATCAGACTGAGAAAATTGTGGTGCTGGCATTTTAGAAGATAAATGCCAAAATCTGGGACAAACCTGCATCTTGGATGTTACTTTAACCAAAATGAGACACATCAAAATGGAGGGTCAAAGGCCACCGAGTTACAGCAATTCAGAAGGACTAAGGGTAAACATAATCCTCTCTGGAAATTTGAGGAACAGAGCAGTGCCAAGGAAACGCGGAACTACAGCTCTCCTCTCCTCAAATATTTATTTGGGGTTCCAATTACTGGCCTTTCATACTATTTCCTTCAGCAGATACCTGAAACAGTTTGCGCAGCTCTAGCAAACTAGAGACAGAAACAGAGAGGAGAGTATTGGGAGTTAACTAGGGAGAAAGAGCAAGGGAGAGCACGCAATCACAGGATAAGAGAAAAAGCTCAACCAGCCAGATCATTCCATGAAGCAATTTAATTGTGGGCTCACCACCATGAAAGGGAGAGAGCAGGCTAACCACCAGCCTGCATTACAGGCTTTGATTCAGTGGCATGCCACGATGCAAGGAAAAGCAGCAGCGCTCCGTAAGCATTCCTCAAAAGCTGATGATGGATGAGCACAGAAAATTTCCAACATCCAGCATATCTCCAGAGTATTAACACTAATTACATTTTCATAGCGACTGAATTTCAACAGAACACACATGGTAATTCGGTTAGTTTTTAGAATAGTAAGAAAACATTAAAGAGGGAATGTTTTATGATAGCCATTAAAGGCCTGTGTCAGTATGCTTTACACTTTGTTAAAAAATACCTGCAAGAATCACAAAATCCCTCTGAAGAATAACCGGCTTTTGCTTAGAGCCCTCTTTTTAGACCAAGCACACCACAGTAAAACTGTTATCCTTTCACTTTGCACAGTGATTGAAATGGACTGTACGGCACTGAGCCAAGCTGAACGCAAACACTTTCCTGCAGCGGCTCAAGCCACAGGGGTTATAAAAATCTCGTCAGTACCGGCAACAGAGGTTAGGAGGTAAAAAATACACACACCTACACCCCCCAGATTCTCCATGTTAAAGCAGTAATGATCAGGCTTTAAGCATTGCCTTCTCTGGGGATAGCTAAGTGGATTCAGTTTTCATGTGACAGGTCCTAACAACTTCGTCCTGGGATTTATGTTCCCTATCTAATTCTTCATTTTGACCAGAAGCATATAACCTAGCACTAATTAGCCTTTTTCTGTTGCTTTAAAACCACAGAGATCATGTCTAAAGGCAGTCCCACAAGACATTCCATTTAGTTGCTTTCAGTCAGGTACTGTGCCCCAGTGCTCCACATTTTTAGTTTTGGTTACATCTAACGTAAGTAGGCTATATTCATGGCAAAGGCATCAGTTTTGAGTTTTCACATTTCTGTTCCCTTCCAATCTATCCATATGTATCAACCCTTCAGGAAAAAACCCTTTCATTTTCTTTCCCTCTGCCTGTTTGTCTCTAAAGGATTTTATAGTTGTTTTGCTGCAGATATGACCTAGGAGACGGTAAGAAAACAAAGCAAATCATTGTTTTAACTGAATACTTCACAGATAGAGCTGATGATCTCTTTCCACACTTTCTGACTTGTTCCCTCTCTTCCGCCCATTTTTAACCCTATCTGTTCCTGACTTGATCAGTAGAAAAGTAATGGGAAAAGAGGTAGCCTTCAAGAGGCTACCATGATTACAGAAAGCACCCTAAAATTCAATAGAAACATTCACTCCACATCCCGATTGCTTCAATCAGCAGAAACATGTTCACATGGTTTTCTCAGGTATTGACTAAGAGACTGGCAGCTCGCCCATCTCTTCCCGTGTCGGATCTTGTGTGGCTTTTGAAGGCCTGACATATTTTATGCTTTTCTAGTACCTTACATGATTTAGGAAGCCAGAGACACTGCTAAGTGCCCAGTGAAAACAGAATTCATTATCCAACCAGTCTCTTAATTGAGCAGGTGGATAAAACATGGCTGGGTGCTAATAAATATTTGCAAATTCCAGTTCATGCCGATTCTGAACCAAAACATTCTCCTAACCATCTATAAAAATATCTTCCAGAAAGAAATCTTTGAGCACTACTGTTCGCCTCTCTGCCCAAATAACTTCCAAGACCATTATAACCACCTCACTTCATCTACACTTACTTACTTGTGTTCCTAAGACCCTTGTTCAGGAAATTATCCTATTTCCTATTCAGGAAAGCACTCGAGCAAATGTCAGATTTGAGGCACACTTTGATCTTAGGGAAGTCACAAGGCAGATGAAGAAATCTGAGGAATATACAGATGTGCTGAACTTTAGATGCCTACTGCGCGCTACTTTGAATCTGGACCTCAGCCCTGCTGCAAAAAAAAATTGTCCCCAGTCTCATTCTTTAAATCAAGCACTCTGGTACTGAAGTGGAATGGATGGAAGAGTGATGGGAACACGGATCCTGCAGTCATCCTTGAAGCAGTGACATCAGTATAGAATAGCACATTATATGTACAACACCTACTTCGAAGACTGAAAAAATAAAGCACACAGTCCTTTCTGCCAGATTTTAGATGCATTACAACTCCTGAACATCCTAGAGCTTTGCCAAGAGAACCAGCAGTAGCTTTTATTTTTCTGGGCCTTTCATAATTTATATTAGACAGGTCATGCTGTTAATTTTTTAAATGTTAAAAGCACAATCAAATACTAACTTCAGGCTAGCTAGAAATGTTTTGATGTCAGCAATGAGCAGCCAATACATTTTTAATTCAGGTTAGAGGAGAGGAAAAGCAAAATCTCCATCATGTACTCCCCCTACACTCTGCCAAGTAGTTAAGTGTGATAACTGGCATACACGCACATGACCTTCTGTTCTATTCAAATGAGTTATCTTAGATAATTTGTGAAAACTGTTCTCTTTCATTTAAGTACTTCTTAATACGATCCATTTTTCCCTTTGCTTTTGTTAAGGGAAGACTACAGTAATCCCCCTAAAACAGCATTCTGGCAAACGCTCCTAAATTATGTAATTCACTAGGTTCAACTCTACTGTTACAATAATTTTCAAGGAAGAAGGGTATAATACATTATCATTATAGCTATATGATCCTGAGTTGAATTTTCCTTGGCTGAATTCCTAACATTTTAATGCTGAAATTGATCTTTTTTTAAAAACATCATGTGAAAGGTTTTTTAAATACCATACATGCTCAAGCTCTTTATTTTAAATGGTTTAGAAATGAGCTGGTGGAAACAGGAGATCAAAAAAAAAAAAAAAAAAAGCGTTATGTTTTCTAATCCAGCATTAGGTACATTTTAAAGAACAAGAGACATATTTCCAAACAAACTACTGCAGTTTACAAATTACCCAGCAGGGATGGAGATAACAATACCTATGGTGTGGGTTTAGATCTAAGAAGAAGTTGACATTTCATCAAGGTTGTCTAGGAAACAATTTTTAAAATTTATTTATAAAACAAAATGAAAGATGTTTATTTCCATTGGGGGTGCCTCTAGAGAAGCTGGCAAGTAACAAGTTTACTAAAATGACAAGTTCAAGGTACTTCTCTTTTTGACTGTAAATAACCTCCCTGTGAGCCTATTAAAGGTGTGGAGATCAAAGGCCCAAACAGCACTGCAAAACCAGGAGTTAGAGAGTTAAGGAAAAATCCCCCCAAGCTTCCTCAATGCAGGAAATTTCCTCTAGCCACCATTCACTTTGGTAGTGCAACAGCAAAGACAAGCATTTTTGGACTTGTTTTGGAGTACGTTAAAAACCAACACCCATATTTTAATGGACACCTAACCAAGTGGCTTGATTTTATGTACAGTCAGGAATTATTCTAATTGTAAAAACTGATCCAGATGAGACTGAAGCAGCTAATCAGTGAGAAGGCAAAAAAGTAGCTGGGAAGGATGCATGGGATAACTTGGTAAAATGGATTTCTCAGTTGGGAAGGGTGTTAAATCCCAGACTGCAGCAGTTTGCCAGTGCATTTCTTCTTCTTAGTAGCTGCCAAGACCATGACTTTGAAGGCAGAACAGACAGCAACATATTTCCTAATGCAAGGCTTGACTACTATGATGATCTCTGCACATACCATCTTTAAATTTGAAAGCCATGTAGTGCACGCTTGTCCTGATGAGCGAGTGAGGACCTTACATCGAGTATATAAACCACTGCCACAAAGTCTCTAGCTATAGTTTAAGAGGCTGAGTTGCAAGTCACACTACTGTTTACTGACCATCTGGGATGCTTAAGGAACAGCAAACTCTGTTCCCTTGCAATGCCACCTTGCTTGCCCTCAGTGACAAGCTAAATCTTGCCCTAAGACAGAAGAATCTTGAATTTTAAAGTGGGTCTTCACAACTGCTTCCTACTATGATGGGGACAGATTGTGAACCTGCACAGTCCATCCCTCTCCATCTCACTGTCCTTCCCTGCCCCTTGTATTAAGAGGGTGGGAGGTGAAAGAAAGGCTTTCAGCATTTGTTGTGACTGGTAAGACCATCAGACTACTCATTGTGAGTAGACTTTAGTTCTGACAGTAAATGTAAATTTCCATTTAAAGACACCTACAGCACCAGATGGAGCCCTTACAGTGAGAAAGTGTAACAAGCTCTTTCACAGCAGGCACAATTGTATCCGGAGCTCCAGCCCGCAGATGGAAATCCTTCTTCCCTGCCTACACGCTCTCCCCACTGGGCACTTTCACTACTGACAAAAATCACATTGCCATATCCACCTCTGGGGGTACTCCCTCCACAGCAGCACTGGAAGAAGCCTGGGAGAGTCCTCCAGCCGTGCAGCAGCCCGTGCTGGGCACTTTGCTAGCAGGCAGCAGAGCACTGTGCTGACAATCCTGATCCACGGCTGAACAATTTTGCTCCACGTATGGAAAGCAGCAGAGCCCTGCTAGCATGGCCCCGGGCCAGAGGTACCATGATGGAGAACAGCTCAGGCACAGTGCTGGGCTGTTGGAAGTCATGCTGCTGGCCAGTGCTGTGCTACCAAGATGGGTTAGCATTAGCCCTGGGGTCTCGGTGGTGTGCTTCATGGGATGGTGCCTGTATGCTGTGTGACGGGGGAACACTGCATGTGTGCTCCCCTGGCCATGACCCTCCCAATAGCAGTGTGCTCCCACTGATTCTGCTACATCTACAACCCCAAGCAGTATTGAGGGATCCATACCGTGTACAAGAGCAATGTAATCAAACCCCAAGGAAGGATTAAAATTCAACCAAAGTTTCTCTTCTGAAAAAACATGCAGAGATTAGGTAGTCAATTGAAACAGGAATTAGCCCAAAAGGACTGAGCTAGCAAACTAGCCCACACAAGCTACCACCAGAAAGCAGCATGCACGCACTTGCCATGAATGGGACTCAAATCCACTGAGAGGTTTTAAAAGGAGGAATTAGGTAAAAATGATCACAAGGTTAACGCTGATGCTTGAGCAAAACACTAAAACTGGGAAACTGTGTTTATATTTGGGAAATCTAGGTTCAGTAGTCTGCTCTTTTGTCTGATTGTGTGAAGTCAATTAAGCCTCTTCATGCCTCAGTTCATTATCTATAAAATAGGAATAATTTCAGAAGCCTAGAGAGCTTTTCTTTCGCTTGCAGGGTTGTTGTGAGGATTAATGCATTGAAGATTTGGAGGTACTCCAGTATCACAGGGATGGATCCATTAAACATCCTAGACTGAAATGGAAAAATAGGGGGAGCTAGGGGGGAAAACAAATCATTCTTCCTTGTATCAGCAAAAACACAACTAGACGACTAGAGCAATCCAACTACTACAACAGAGTGCCTATACTAAACTCCAGAATCTTGTATGTCTACAAATAATAACTTCAGCCCATTCTAGTTTGCATAAATCTGTATCACACAGACACAGGAAATGTAAAAGAGGAAACACTTCTGCATTGTACGTAAAAATGTCATCAGCTAAACTCATGAGAACCTAAAGCCACTACATCTGAGATGTAACTAACTTAATACTCGGAACAAAATTTCAGGAAGAAAATACTGCTGGTGGTTGTTGTTGTTGTTTTTTTAAATTACCTATGGGTAACAGAATTAACCAGGAAATGTGCTACCTGCAAGCTTGTCTTTGAAATTATTTTTCTCAAATTAACCTTGTGTATTTGAAATGTGAACAAAGGCAAACCTGCAGCTGCCTAATACACTTGTACTTCAGAACATGTAAGGCCTTCTCAAAGACAGCCAGATGTCATATAAACCTCTCTGCTTTCAAAAATGCAGAGCCAGTCTTCCCATCATCACTCCTTTTACTATAACCCAACAAGTACACAATCTTTTATTGCTTTGTGCTATACAGTGTTTGCACTTACAGCACTCCATAAATAAGAAAAACAAACAGGGTGTGTGCTTATCTGATTAAAATCCAATGTAAATTATATGCAAAATAGGTGCAGCCCACTGGCTTATGGCAAGTTGCCAGTAAAGACCTTCTGTGCTGAAGGTTGTGCACCACTGATTTAGGGCATCATCTCTCTGTCATACTTCTACTTCTGTTTCATTATTTCACAGTTTCCTATGCTACATTATTGAAAGCTCTTTCCTATCTCCACTCCTATTCTTACCTGGCCAGTTTAGCCCTCCATTTTCTTACTGACACCAGACTATGCAAAAGATCTTGCATCGTGATGCATAATCACTTTTGCGATTTGGGCAAATCTAATCCCATCTCAGCCTATGTAGTACATCACTTCTTTCTCCTTCTTGCTCCTGTAATCATTCAAAACTATTGTTACACCAATGCAATTCCTACCAGAAGCACTTTCCTGCTTCTAGGTCTCGGCTTGTGAAACTCATGCCTTCTCCTGGTAAAGCACAGCTTGGGGCCCTTCTTACAGGTCTGCAAGCAAAGCAGATTAGCCTAGAGCACTAACTCTGTGTGACTGAATACAGGGGAAAGTGCATTTCACATGAAATCACAAAACTATCCATGCTTGATTAAAAACATCCAAGCAATGCCGCAGAACATTCAAGAGTTATTTTTTCTAAATTCTCACACAATTTAGATGATCCGAAATGTGATTTTCCAAATGTTGTGCAGACATGATCATGGAAAATATTTTTTTGATTGGGCTTTAAGTCCCTACTTTCCAGAGATTTCTCATTTTTCTTTCATTCAAGGTTGAAATTTGCTATGAGAATTTCTTTAGCCCCCTGCAGAATTGTTCAGGGTATTCCCCAAAGAGGGAGACAAAAAGAATTGGGGATTCATCATGCACAAGCTGATATTTACAGTAACACCACTCACAGTATGCGTTTGCTGGAAATAACTTGGTATTTCTTCACTTTCTTTTAATATTTGTAGGATTAATAACAAATTCAGGCCCTGATCCCACAGTATTTAACATCTGGGCAAAACGCTTCTTGCTGATGTCCACAGGGCTGTGGTTTGGCACAACAAACACGCTGCATGTTACAAGAAACCTTTGCAATGGCAGCAGTAAGGCAATTTCTTCCTTATCTCTTTTTGTGCTTCCCTTCTTTTCTTATTGTGAAGAGACTAGGAACAATATGGCAACCATAATAAAGGGGAATAAAGAGAACACTCACGGATGATTGCTCAAAGTGGGTCCATAAACACCATGATTACCTTGCTACTGTGGCATTTGGTTTTAGGACAACTTGAAGCTGCATGAAGGCAGGCAACAAAAAACACCTGTATATGACAATTTTGGTGCTCCAAAACCCTGTGGGCACCTCAGATACCACTAGACACACATGCTACAGCAGAGGCAAAGAATACTTTTGTATGCCCTTCAGACACCAATAAAAAATGGTGCCTTCTCCTTTCCTCGCAGTAGTGTCTTCAGCCCTGTGAACCCTATTTGCCACTTTCCAGTTGACCTGCACAACACTCCGGGGTTGATTGCTACAAGAAAACTACAGCCGGAATAATAAATATGAAGCATCTCTCCTGCCAAGCGGTAAGACCTTCCAGATCATACATGAACTTCCTCCACGACCAGCCAAGGTAACCGTATTTCACAACATATTAAATGCATTAAGGGTCCCAAAAAACCAGTGCTCAGGCACAAGGAATGAAAACTCAAGAGCCAGACATAGCTAGAACAAACTTGCAGCTCCTCCAGGGCCAAAACTGCCTTTTCAGCAAAGGTATCATAATGCAACTCTGCCTCTACTCTCTGCCACCCTTCAAGACAGACTTGAAAAGAAAGGACAGCTGGCAAAAAAAAAAGAAGTAACAAAACTGTGAGTCAGACAGAGGTAAAAAGGTTAGTCTCCAGGAGCCAGAAACCACAAGGACAGGCATCTTAGACACGTACTTTTAAATGTTTCCTTTCTCTCTCCTTCTTCTCTTCCTGAAAGACTAAATGCAAAATGAAATCATCTTACAGAAGGACAGCCGCTTCCCCCCTGTGCCCAATCATTCCAGTCACACTATGTTGTCCAGTAACCTGCATTGATAATTCCTCATGAATAAAATGCCAACATTATCATCCACAGCTATGTTGTTGACATGCTTTTGCTATTTCACTAAAAATACCATTAATTTTCTGGCTTCACAACAGCTGAGCTACTCCCCATTTGAATATACAAAAGAGTATTTTGTTTAAACCAAATTAAAAGCGTTCCAGTAAATGACTTCAATTTTGCTGGCTATACTACTTAGTGTATACTGTTCTATTTAATCCTCTCTTTTCTCAACCTCTTCTGCCTCCCCCTCCTTTTCTTTCTTTCTTTTTTTTCTTTTTTTTTTCCCCCTCCTCTCCTTCCCTTTTTATACTTAATCCTTTCATGCCAGGAACTGGATTTGCCCAGCAAGACATCCACAGTCAGAAAGAGCTTCAAAAACGTGGTGCCAAAGAGTTAACGGAATGGTGGAATTGCCTTCGTTCTGTTTTTATTCACCTGTGTTTGCCAAAACATATTTAGCAGTAAGGAAAGGAGGGGGAAGCACACAAATGCTGAACACACCTTCCATTTCCCATCCAGATAAGTGTCGACATTCCCCATTTAAGTCGGAATGAAAACCACCATTACTGCCAAGCCCTCCTGGCATCTCACCACTTTATTTGTTCCCATTTGTATCTAATGCTTTTGTCAACAGTTCAACAAAAGTCAAAGCAAACAACCCACTACAAACACTGGGGGTAACAGCAACAAGCATGAATCCTTCACAATTATCCAGCCCAGCTGCTCACCGCCTGTCCAGGCTGCTTTCATTTACAACAGTGTCAACAAAAGGCTGAAACCCAATAACTAGGTGGGTCAATACTACCACTGTAAACCCTCCGGAGAAGGAAATGCTGTTCTCCTGCTTTACTGCTTCAGCAAACATGCAGAATAATTCAGTTAGATAGACAAGTGCTTGCCTAATCATTTGTTGTGTGAATTATTCAAGCCTTTCCCCGTAAACTACTGAACGATGGCTCTTCAAATATTTCAGAGGAACCACCAGATGGCCAACAGGAGAAAAGGAAACATTAGGCAAATTCTGACATAACAGAGGACAATGGTAACCTATGATCTTGGAAAGCGTTAATGTTTAGAAGATTAACGCCTTCCTACACCTTGCTTCTGGTGTCACTGTATAGAGTGAACAGCTTTTAACATACAAGCTCTAGGCACGCATGGGTCTACTAGCTGCCTGATCTTTATACAGCATAATCAAGGCTGCTGCCTACGATTTTTCCTCCTCTTTTTTTTATGTGAGTTGTAAAAGAGTTTTCTCCAGAGAACATGTAAAATGTGGGTAAAAATAAGCACAGTAGTTAGTCAGATGGATGCAGAGAGGAAACATGCATTTATTCCCACATCTCTCTCTCCCTCCGACCCCCATGCTCATTTGATCTCTTCCTGATCACCCACCTGAGCATTGCTTTCTCTGCAGCCAGGAGGTGAATATTCACGTGCTTTTCTCCAGAGGTTTTCACGATGGTTCATGTTTACACTTTCAAAGAGCAGCGCAAACTAGTCATAGAACGTAGAACCAAGAGCATCTTTTACTTCAATTGCCGCTTTAGTGTGGGAAACAGGCACCTCCAGATGTCTGCTTCCTTGTTTTTGTTGGCTTTTGTCACAACTGTATCATTACATTAACATATGCTTTTTAAACTTTAAGTAAACTTTAAGAAAATGGGCAAATTAGATAAGCAGTGCTTGTTTTGATTTAATCTCACTATTGGCAAGAACAACCCTGGATATGAACAAATGTTTTTTCTAAGACCAGTTTACATATACATCACAGTGCAGTGTTGGATGGATACATATCTTGAGCCAGAACACAATATCAAATACACTTATAAATATTTTATTTTTGACATCTACAGTAGCAGTTGTACATGCTGAATAACTAGTATTCCAGAGAGAATCCCTGGCACTTTTAAGACTTAGCAAAATAGTAAAGAAATTCTGTCTGTATGTCTAATTTAAGTATGTATTTTTGGTTTTATAATTAGAATCTGTAACACATTTTGTTTGTAAAACAAGCAGTTTTATACTGATTGCACTGTAGCAATCTCTGGAGTTGCGTGTTGTGTTGTCAACATAAAGCGCCTTTCTTCAATCAAATGAAGTTTTCTCCCTCTGTCTGTCCAAAACAATTATGAAACACTTGTC
Source organism: Scopus umbretta (assembly GCA_013400535.1). Lineage (NCBI taxonomy): Eukaryota > Metazoa > Chordata > Aves > Pelecaniformes > Scopidae > Scopus > Scopus umbretta. The sequence continues at coordinate 22,120 of VZTL01002587.1, read as the reverse complement.
TACTAAGTAGCCACAGCTTTGTCACTTCATGATCACCACAGCTGTTGGTACCCATTTCAGCCCTACTCCACTTGGTGGGAAACTTCAGTTAAATTTAGTCTTATAAATCAAGTTATTGCTATTTGCAACGCTAAGTTTGTTTGTCAGTATGAGCAGGACCAGTGCCTTCACTGTTACAGTCATTAGCAGTATTTGCAAAATGGTTCACGGTCTATGGAGACCAAAGGCACAACAGAGAGGTACTAGAGCACAGAAAACATTTGATATCAAAAGGGCTGCAACTTGCACACATTTACTGGGAAAAACCTGCACAGTCTGATGCTAGATACTCTAAAAAAAACAGGGAAGAGAGATACCACCACAGAAAAACATCTCTTCTTCCTCAACCCCTGGAGCAGGAAGAAGGGTCCAAAACCGGCATTTCCAGTCTTCACCATTGCTGGAGGCAACGTAGTTACCAGAAAACCTTCATGAAGCACACAAGAGTCCTACAGAAGGTCTGCTAAATACTTAATTGCTTTCAAATATCCTGCAGTGTGATATAAAGCTTTTAGGCTACCTAGGTGGTGAGCATACAGTGCTTTTTATAAAGGCACTAAACTGACCCTGGACAGGCTGTCTTTATGCTGAAAGCAGGGTGCCTTTGCTACTCTAAGCCAATTATGCCTCCTGACAGGGCACTTGGAAAGATACCATACTTCAAGGGAATGGCAGAAAAAGGGTTTCTCTCACCCCACAAGGTTTACTGTAATTGATTTTAAAGGGATTATTTTAAAATTATTCAGACATTGAATTCCTCTCATATTTTGCAGTATGGGACAGCAAAGCTCATTACAAAAATAATATTTGCAGGTCACTGCAAGAAACTCTTTTCTCAAAGCAGGGGAGGAAAGGCAAAACATTAATTTCCTCCAGGGCTAAAATAAATTGTAGTTTGGTATTTTTAAAACAAATAGGTAGGACAGAAATACAGCATCAACAGGTATGGTTTCAGCAAACGTAGCAGGGAGAGACAGGTATAAACACACAGCTGTAATTACTGCAAGCCAAATACAATGATTTCCTAATGCCTGGTGTTGGAACATCACAAGGCAAAGCTTCATGTTATTTAGGTCATCATCGGCTTTTCAACTTGATGCAAGCAATGATTTCTATATAGTCTGGCCACTTTGTTATTAAAATAAAATGAGCAAAGGACTCAGAAACACGCTGCTGTAGCTGCCGAGTTTTGTGTTGTGTGTGGTCTCTGCCAAACTCATACCACAGAGCCCTGCGGACAACCCTTCTTCAGGGGGTAGCTGCGATCCAGAGACACCTCTCCTGGCCCTTTCATACACCTGTGCTGCACCTCTGCAGCGCACACCAGTCTGACAAAACAGGACACCGCCAGCAAAATCAGTGTTATTATTTACTTTGACCTGGCAACACTAATATAGCAAAGAAATTACTGTATGCCCTCTTTCAAAAAAAATATAGTGGCTTGAAATACGCCAGCTTCACCGCATGGAGAAGCTACAATAGACTGCTCACCCTGCGAATGAAAAAGGGAACAAACCATGTCGAAATTTTCCCCTTCTCCCTCCCCTCCGCCCCACTTACTCATAAGTACGCATTAAGGAAACTCCCACAGCTGCATTCACCGCCTCTCGAGAGGCAGAAAAACAGAGGTACAGCTGTGCCTGTTAATATTCGTATGCAAACAAGTAGCGTCGGACTGGCTGCAATACCTCACTTAAAAGCACCTCGGTACTCTTTGATAAGCTTGCAGCTCAAAAAGAAGTGATACAGAGCAATCTGCCGTCCTCTTAATGCAATTAGCAGATTAAAGCAGCATTTCAGTTCCAATACTTCATTAAAACACTGATTGCATCCAGCATTAGCTGCCGATATGACATACACAGTGTTCCCCCTACAGTCCTCCCAGAGACTCGGTGGAGAGCGGCAGGGCAAAGCCCTGTGCTTGCAGCCAGAGGCTGGCACAGCGCCCGGAGCCGGACACGAAATCTGCACCCCGGTGCGCCGCAGCGGAGGCCAGGGTGGTGGGAGGCGANGCCCTGTGGTCCGTTGCCAGGGCAACGGGAGACCACCGGCGCGCGCTTTATTGGCTTTATGAAGTGCGTCTCGGGGGCTATAGTCCGAGAAATGCTGCATGATAATCGTCAGGCTTTTCAGAAGCCTTGTTTTGTGTTTATCCACATTTAACCCTCTGAGTGTTATTAAGAGCATCACTATGCNTGACAAAACAGGACACCGCCAGCAAAATCAGTGTTATTATTTACTTTGACCTGGCAACACTAATATAGCAAAGAAATTACTGTATGCCCTCTTTCAAAAAAAATATAGTGGCTTGAAATACGCCAGCTTCACCGCATGGAGAAGCTACAATAGACTGCTCACCCTGCGAATGAAAAAGGGAACAAACCATGTCGAAATTTTCCCCTTCTCCCTCCCCTCCGCCCCACTTACTCATAAGTACGCATTAAGGAAACTCCCACAGCTGCATTCACCGCCTCTCGAGAGGCAGAAAAACAGAGGTACAGCTGTGCCTGTTAATATTCGTATGCAAACAAGTAGCGTCGGACTGGCTGCAATACCTCCCTTAAAAGCACCTCGGTACTCTTTGATAAGCTTGCAGCTCAAAAAGAAGTGATACAGAGCAATCTGCCGTCCTCTTAATGCAATTAGCAGATTAAAGCAGCATTTCAGTTCCAATACTTCATTAAAACACTGATTGCATCCAGCATTAGCTGCCGATATGACATACACAGTGTTCCCCCTACAGTCCTCCCAGAGACTCGGTGGAGAGCGGCAGGGCAAAGCCCTGTGCTTGCAGCCAGAGGCTGGCACAGCGCCCGGAGCCGGACACGAAATCTGCACCCCGGTGCGCCGCAGCGGAGGCCAGGGTGGTGGGAGGCGAGGGGAAAGAAAACCCTCGCACCTGCAAGGGCGCTGGCAGGAGGCTGAAGACCCCCATGCTGGCCCACTTGGTCATTGCTCTGAGAGGTAGCGGGAGCTACCTTCCCCGAGGGTTTTGCATCTCTCAAGGGCAGCAGCAGACAGGCCTCTCGCTGGGTCGGCACTGCTGATTTTTGTTACAGGTCTCCATTTTGCGGTTTGCAAGAGATCAGCTACCCCTCAACTCCTGTTGCTGCTACGATCCAGCGAGAGTCAAGCACGGGAGCGGTGATGTCCACTAAACTGTGGTGAGGGCACGAGCACCTGTTTCAATTTTCCCCTCAGGTTATTTGTCTTTTTCCACAGCAGACCGACACACCCAATAACACCTCAACTTAGGAGAAAATTTTTTTATGCGTTCCCGCATGAAGCCAGAAGCACGCTAACAGCATCCCAGCGACAGCACCGTCAGACCGAGTCCCTCCACTGTGGGAAGGTGCNCGCCGTCTCCACTTCCAGCCTAGAAACCACGGAAAACGCATCCTCGGTGCCCGCTCCCGCCTGCCCAGTGTTGAAATTTTCGCCCACATGCCGCAGGCGAACTGGTGCCAGGGCTGTGATAGTGCAGGGCTCAGCACAGCGGGATCTGACGACAAAACTGACACCAGCAAGTGCAAAGGCAGCACAAGTGTCACATTAGACTAACAGACTACTGATGGCAGGCACATGTTTCCTGAGTAACTTTGAAAGAAGAAGAAAAAAACCCCAAAAAACAACGAGGCCCGCCAACTTCCTAGACACATTATGAGAAAAGCGACGCTCTCGTTTTGAATCCAAACATGTGACACCAGCAAGCCAGCCATGCCGAAACCTTTACCACAGCCCCTCCAAAGCTGCGGTCCCTGTGAAAAAGGAAAATCCCGTGTCCAGATGACGCTCGGTGTCACGGTGCCGAAGGCTACAACATCTATAAATTCACATAAACAAGCCAGAGCAATAAACTGCCCAGGACTCAGCTGCTCCGCCTCCCCCATCACCCGCTTCCCATCCTCTCCTTGCTCCAGGCCAGCGTTGGGTGTCTCCTCTGGCTGTCCTCTCACCGGCCAAGGCAGGGCCGGGGACGGAGGGACGGGGGTTAAAATCACAAATGCCACAACACCCACAGCAGCAGTCGCTGCCCGCCGCCATCAAGCACTAATCCAGCAGGAGAGGAGAGGAAGAAAGCAAGGATGGCAGAAAGGATCAATAGAAGAAACCGCTTACATTCAGGCTCGTAGGAGAAAGAGCACGCAGAGACAATCATTTCCTGGGAAAAGCTAAAGCCTAACGAGAATTTACTCTGCCTCCTTTATTCAGACAACCAACCCTTTTGTGGCAGGGGCTTCCTGAGTGACAGGAACCCAGGGCCCCTTAATAGGATTTCCATATTATTTCCAACACCTGCCTAGAAGTTATTTGTTTACATTGAAGGAGGCGAGATTCTCAAATCAGACATCTGCTTCCAGTTCAGGCATATCTTAGGAAACCATCTAGAAAGAAGCTTTGTTGCTATGGAGACATTTTTATTTTCTTCCCTTAGTTGGCTGAAAAACATTAGCATTTCCAATTTTTTGTTCTTCAAAAGGCCAAATGTCACTCAAGAAAACACGGAACTTTTCAAATTGCTTTGCAGAATAGGCTAATCGAGCTTTAGATATTTAATTAATTATTCGACTCAATTAGAGCTGTACCAGAGAGAGGCGGGAGACACGGTGTAACTTTCCTGCAAATTCCTCTCAATGGCCGATTCCTGCTGGCTGGCCTAATTGCTTCTTCCCTCAAAGCACAGCTAAAACTTTGTAATTCATGATGCACTCAACAATCTTGCATAATAACTTGGGAATCAGTCAGACTATTCATTTCCTTCAACTTCTTCTAAAATCAACCTAAGAGACTGACAACACTTTGACTAGGAATATGCTTTTTTCCCAGTGCCAGGGAAGAGACAGGAAGAGCAATATAGGTATTAATACAAATATTAGACCATAGCATTTGGTGACTTTAGCCAGAGGACAGAAACTTCCAACGCATGTCATCCATGTCGCTGACTCCAGAAGGTAATCTGTCCTTCCCTCCCCTTAGCTGATAATCAGCATCTCAAGGAATCCATTGATTTGCATAAAAATAAGGGATGTTGCATGAAAATAAAGGCTGTTTCAAGTTACTTTGGATCTAAGGGTTTTAAAAACAACTCAAAATCAAAACGCTAAGTGCTCAATACAACCAAAAAGATGTATCACAGCACCAACTGAAATCTATGAGGCAAAATGCAGCCATCTAGTTTGTGTTCCGCTTTGACAAAATTTTTTAAGTATTGTTTATTTTCTCCCATTACTTTGACTAACACCTATTTAACCTGACCTGCAAACGTGTTCTTCATTTCAGACATGCTCACCATGAGTAAACTGGTGTAAGCTACGAATGCCAGCATCCAAAGTATGATTTTAATTGCACAGTTACGATGAGAACTTCAAAAGAGATAATAAACAAATTAATTCCCTCCCTTTTCTACTTTTCTCCCAGCTATTACATTGTCAAAGCCTTTGCGCTGGAGTAGACCTTTCCACCCACCTCCTCACCCCAGCAAACTTCCTCTTCCTACTCTACAACATGAAGTCATAATCCTGTGTTATCAACATCACAGTCTGTTGCCATGGAAATAATTAGACATGACTGCTCAGGTTAGAAATTACAGCCCCTGTAAGTGTTTGCCTCCTGGGTGAAGAGAGCATCTGGAGAGAGAACATTTCAGTTACCCTAAATCACCAAGTGGCAAAATAAAGTTTGATAGTGAGAAGCACTGCAGGATTTTGTCCAAATGTGGGCACGCTGCCGAGTAAGAGTCACCCTGTAGTAACCAGCAAAAGGGTGCAAGGTAAGAGGCCAGCGTACAGTTAATAGAAGAGGAGAAAAAAAAGCTATTGGGTAAAGGAGGTGAAGCCATCAAAAATGGCAGAAGCAGCTAATTCTTTGATACCAGAGTACGTGCTGTTACTTTCATATGAATACTCTACACTAAATTAAAATTCCCAGATGACCTCATTAAAAAGGCAAATGATGTGACACTGAATAAAAGAAAGAAATGTAAAACTCAGTGGGGGCGGGGAGAACAAAAAAACGCATGAGGGAGACACATACCTGAGGTTCGGTTTTGTGTTCTAAAAATCTGTTAAAAAACACAGGACTTGAATGACGTGCTACGAGTCTAGCCATGAAAAGGTTATTAAGAAAAAAAAGCAGTGCCAAAAAATCAGCTCCATAAGATAGACCGAGACAACAAACAGGACCCTGCTAATTAATATTTGTTCTGCTTCAGCAGACAGTTACTGGACGAGACTGCAACAAACAAGCATGTCTCACCCAATCACATCATTAATCCATTCACGTTCACCACCTGAGGACCAGCTATGCCCCACAGATATTTATTCATCTGTTCCACAAACAAACAATTACAACACATTTTCTGGAATTAGGGCACCTGTTACATTCGGCACAGCTTACACGCCCAGAGGCAGATATCAATTAATACTGAAAAAATTACTGTATCGCAAGCCAACAGAAGTTACGCATTCTGTTTTGATAATGCTACCCCCAAAACACCCATGAAGATCAAAACCACAACTCTTGTGGAACAAAGTTTAGTTCAAATATGCTCAGCTTAAAACTACCACTTCATCATTACGGAAAGCGAAATACACACAATGCCTTGCTTCTGAATGGAAAAGGGCATGAACGGAATCCATGACATGAGTGTGAAATGTTTGGATTTTAACAAGGCTGGGAAGCACCTATCAGCTGAATGGTAGTAAAGTGGCAAAACAATAAAATGATCAGGAAATAAATTCTGTAAATTTTTTCAGGTGTGTAACAGATAACTACACTTCTTTGGCTCATTAAATACGTACTGAATGCAAAGACATTTGGTTGGACACTCATGCTACTACAGGAAGTCTCATTTAAAAGAAACCTGACAATTAAGACAACATCCACAGGAAGTACATCATGGCAGTTTATGCGGTGCTCCTCTACCAGCAGAACAACAAAGTCCGAGCAATGTAATTACATTTGGTAATATCCAAAAGTCTTAAAAAAATATGAGTTGGGCGTTCTGATTTTAAACTACCTTGTTCCTTCCAGAAGCATTATACTCATACAACCATTTTTTTTTTTAAAGTATCAAATTACAGCTGCAGGAGTAAGCAGCTTACTCTTACTTACACACTAAGTGAACAGAGGTCTAAACACTTAATAGTGGCTAACAGCTCGAGAAGCTAAATTGAGAAGCACCGGAGCACCTGCCACCACAAATGTAAATGTGACATGGGAATCCCACCCGTCCACTTTCCCTGTATCTGCCACACGTATAATTATTAGCCTTCACACAGATTAAGGCAAAAGTAATCTTATTGCTAAACCCACGCACTAGCATGGTAGGCAGAAATTTACCTCAAACCTGCAGTTGATGCATCATTTCAGATTCTTTCATTTTAAACTCTTTTTTTTTTTTTCCCAGAGGAATCTCAACAGGCTATTTTATTCCTGACACAAGACTGCAGTTTTTAATTATTGGCACTTGCTGCTGCCGAAATGATAACCCCCAGCATCAGAATGAACAGGCTCTCCACTGTGTTGGCAAGTTTTAGTATTGGCATGGTCTCTGCCCCAAATAATTTACAATTCAGGTGGGAGAAAAAAAGAAAAATACGGATTAACAACAGATGCAGTAAAAAGTTACAAGAGTTGAATCCTGTGCATGAGTCAGTGATTCAGAAGACTCTGAGATTCCTGAATAACCTGCTGAGGGACATCCTGGCTACCTCTGGCAGGCCCACACCCCAGCCAGCACCCAGGTTCCCTCTGGCTGCAGCAGGGAGAGCCATGGAAAGAAACTGCTAGTGCTGGACTACTTTCTGCCAGGTGGTGCTTTTGCACACAAAATGCTTCCTTAGCTTCTTCACAGGCTGTGTTTTACAGACGGGACTTTGTTAAGGACCAGAGAAACTTTTGCCACGTTTGTCCCAGAGAGGGTAGGTGAGGACCAGGGCTGGGAAGAACAACATGCCTCCTCCATCTGCAGTTCTTGCAAGAGGTGGAAAAATCCTTGGGGGTGCAATTAGGAAGCAAGAATCCCCTGCAGAATAATCCTTTTTTTTTTTTTTAAAAAGAGGTTTTACTGCTTTGAAAAGGGGACACACAGACTCCTCTGTGAAAAGCTGCTCGGTTAACTACAGAGCTGTTTGTTTGTCTTTCTGTCTAAACACATTATATTCCCTCAGAGCCCTTAAGCCACGGCTGCACTTTGAGCACAGCCCTGGCGCTTGCCACCCTTCCCTTCCCTTTGTCCGCTCCACAGCCTCGCCACTGCACAAAGAGTGCTCCCGTGACCCAGTTTACTGTGTCTAGAGTTTTCCCACACATCGAACTCCGAAAAGCATTCGGAGGACTGAATCCAACAGGAAATCAAAGAGCTCCCAAAGCTGCCCTTCTCCACGGAGCTTGCTGTGCCGATGCTGATCTATTATTTAGGAATAGCTCCTGGACAATCTCTTGTTATCTGGAAGGTGAACTGCTCGCTCCAGGGAGGTGCTGGGACGGATGCAAGCCCGGTCTGGCTCACCAGGCAGAAAATGTCACATTTAGAGGAGTGATGCAAACTGCTTTTTCCTTGGGCTGAACCAGGAGGAGGGTCAGAACCAGCACAGCTAGAGACAGAAAGTTTCACGAGGACAACTGTCGAGTAAATCCAAAGTGCTGGAAGTAGTCGCAAGAAACGGGACACTTCAGCCAAACTCCCTTCTTTGTAGAAATGGGTAGGGTACCTTCATTATCTGAATCATACACTAAAGCGTAAATTTACACTTTATGAGCTATTCTAAAATCTGCCCTGCTTAATAATCTGTATCAGCAAGAAAACACTTTAAAGTGTCTCTCACAATTAAAGCCAGGCACAACCTTGTATAAATCAAAATTTTGCTACCATATCAAAACGTTACACTGGGGCTGTATAACATTGCCCATATCCTCATTACATGCTACACTAATTACTACCAGCAGATTCAGAATTTTCTGCACATTAGAGGCTTTTAGAGGAGCTATAAAAAATTTCAGGCACCATTAATTTAAATTTGTATTGAAATTTCCTTTTGACAGATGGCCAAAAATTACTTACTATTTAGAGTACCAGAGCTGCCTGTTTGCACATTAGAAGAGGAAAGGGAAAAATTAAAAGCAAGAAGGAAATTTATGTCACGTTCATTACCTGTTAAATGTTAAGGAGCATTATCCTGCATGAATAAATTATTTCATACAAGCACACAGACTCCAGCTGCTGGCAACTGGCACGTTCTGGCTGACAAATACCATCTCAAGTCACATAGCAGACAATCATAAAAAGCCTCTCTTAACCAGGAGCCACTTAAGGGAGGACAGATCGATCGAACAAGCAACTAACTGCTACTCTGGGCATCACTGAAAACATTTAAGGAAATTAGCAAACTATTTCACCTTGCAAAGCTGGCAGCAAGCCCCATAATGCTGACACACAAGCCAACTCACAACCTGAACACCGCGCAAGACAAACATCTACTTATCATTTCAAAGTAAATTGGCACAAAGTAGCGACGCCCCCCTCTCCATCTCGAAGCTGTATGAATAACAGTGCCTTTGAATCATTCCCAGACAAAATCACCCTTTTTGGTATAAACACTCCCCGTAACACCCATGCCAGCATAAACACCCCAACACCCCACAGACATTACAGAAACATGACTAGCATATTTTGTTTAAAAACAGCAGTTAGCATATACTAGCAGTTCTCCCCATTCACTTTCTTGAGTGAAACACTCGTGGTTCCAACAGTACAGGTATTCAAACTCACTGAAGAAACCAGAAGGGTCTGTATTCCCACATTTAGATATCTGTCCTTCTTGTACTTGTTTGTTTGGGTGCAGGAAAAAAAGAAAATGAACTAAACCTATCTGTTCACAGCAAACAGGGGGTGTTCTAGGGAAACCATCGTTAATCTGCACCCAGCCTCACCGCATAAACCAATAATCCCAGTCTCTAGCCATCATGACAAGGAAGCTGAAGTGAAATCCGACACGCTGTTGTCCTATGTCGGCAGATAGACAGCTTCAGTGCCTTCACTGCTCACAGTAAAAACTGACAGTTCCTGTCAGCTCCTGGTTGTTATGCAGGGCCATGTGGATAGCAGCAAAACTGACAACCATCGGCTCAGTTGCACTCGGCTGGGACGTGGCAGAGTTGCCAGTGGCAGAATGGGCCCACTGGGGAAGACTGTAGGACACAGCCCCACCTGGAGCTGCCGGAGAAGCAAAGGCACAGCAGCCCCGGCTAGCCAGGTCTCTGGTGGGGGCAAAGCCTGTGCCTGGCACCATGTTCTGCCTAAAGCTGTCTAGGGCACATCAGTAACATTTGCCTGGCAAGCTCCTGATAATCTTGTCTAATGCACCCAAGACTTGTACTGTGAACACCTCTTCTGCCATTTGGCCAACCCTAAGAATGAATTACAACTTCCTAAAAAAAGCACCACTAAAAACTTGACAAATGGGTTGCAAGAGCTCAGTAAGGCGGGCATAGGTCTTGCCCTACGTAAGAGAAGCATATCTTTCATTTCACACTCACCATCACATATAAAAAGGCTTAATCTTATGCTCCTGAAAATTGTGCAAGCCGCTCAGGCTCTACTCTGTAACTACATCCAGCTATGCAGAGCTGGGCAGGTAACTGCACAGCTAGCAACAACTGGGTCTGTCGCAAGTTGGTAAACTGCCAGCGAGGAGAGAAGGCTGATCCAGGAGAAGGCAAAGCCAAGATGGACCTCCCCACTTGCCCACTTAAAAGCCTGGGAGCCTCTGAGAGACTCTGATGGCTATCCAGTATGGACAAGAATCCAGGCACGTCTGCTGTATCATGGTCCTATGCATCACTGAATGCTCAGAATTACACAAGCTGCAAGGCGTGTATTACATCTACTTACAAACACTACCGTGCACAGGATGGTGCACGCACGTATGCTGCAGAGTCGCTCAGAGCCTGAATATTAGCTTATGGAAAAGGAAGGCAGGATCCTCAGTGTGAGTACTGTAGGGAACGGCAGCTCGCTCCTCTCCAACTACTTTGGCAAGGACAGCGGGCAGCACCCCACCTCTCCCCTGCGAGTGACAGAGTTCTCCTTCCATAAATGCAGTATTAAGACATATCAGAATTACAGTTTACAGCCTCCAAATGACTTTACTGGCCGATTCTTTCTGTCTCATAAGCTTGGGCAGAGACTGCGAGCAGTCCTGCGAGTTCCTTATATCCAGGAACAGCCTCAATGCTGTTCCACCAAACCCACTGGACAGCGCGTCACCTGCAATACTAGCTGCCCCATTACCAGCCATTTTCTAAGTGTGATACACAGTCTATGCAGGGCTCTGCTAATCAACATGAGTGTCACAACCTGGTTTCACTTTGTGATTTTTTCTGCCGCTTTGGGCCATACTTCAGAAAAACGCAGCGCGCAGCTCTTTTGAACCACCCCTTACACCCACGAAATGAAGTCCTACCTTGATGGAGTCTCTGTCTGCATGCAGAGCAGCCCCCGTGCGCAAGGAAGGGAGGAGGCGGTGGCAAGGGATGGGGAGGTAGGGGGAGAGAGAAAGAGAAAAGTACTAGTTAGTTTACATAAAATTATACATTGATCATACTCAGAAGAAAGAATCCTGATGTCTGTTAAATAATAAATTGCACAGATGTTAACTTTTCTGTACAGTTAATTATTAATACTGTACAGCCAGATTTATAAAACTGGATTTCTAGCATTTGAACACAATTTTTGGCAACTGCTAGATTATAAATACTGAAGCAATTAGCTAGGAATTCTTGTGAAAATGCCTTCTTTTTTTCTTTTAAGAGGAGAGTTAAAAAAAAAAAAAAAGAAGAGAAGAGAAACGAATGAAGCCACACACATCTGGCAGCGCCTACCTCTTTGGTGATCGTTATCATGGTGCTTCTTCTCGTCTTTAATTGGGAGGTGGGACTGCCCCCCCAACGCACTGGACAGTGCCAGGAGACCAGCACTGCTGCCAATGGGTGGTATGGCTGGAGGCTGCAAGCCCGAAGGGTGTGGAGTGAGCGGCACAGGAAGACCATGTCCATGTGACAAATGCTGGGCCTGGAGTTGTTGCTGCTGTGAAAAATGAAACACAGATATTGAATTTGTTCAGGGAGCCGGGGGTTGTCTGATTGATCCTGTACATCAAACAAGATTGATCAGATCAGCCAATGCATCTGATCGATCCAGATATCAACTCTCACAAACATCCTGGCGTTTTAAAAATGTCCATATGTTTGGACACAACACAATCTGTAAACTTCGGGCTGAATTAAAAGAACAACAAAAAAATTGAAAAAAAGAATAAAGGAAAACAATTTTACAGTTTTGGTGAAATTTTTATTTCTCTGACAGAGGTATTACGTTTTACTCTTTCGAGCAGAAACACACCACGTGTATGTCTAATCAAAATATATGTAACTATAATAGCAGTTATATAATGCAAAAAAAAAAAAAAAACAGCTGAAAATTGAGAAAATTAGTGTTAAACAGTTCTCCCAGCGCTACTGCACAGCATGCAGTGAGAGTTAATTTGAAAGAGAAAACCTGAATTAACAATCCAGAAAAGGAAACTGGTTGCAGCCACCGTTTTAAGCCCTTTAAGTGTCCTCAGCGGTACTTGAGCAAATTACTAAAGAAAATCTAATGTAGCAAGGCTTGGGTCCTCCTGTAGGCTTGCTCAATAATGCTGAAATAATTGGGCACTCTGTGCACGTTTAGTGATGCTCGAATGAAAAGCTAGAGGCCTGCCCTTGTACTCTTCTCTAGCTGCTGACTCTGTGTTGTGACAGGTTTATTTGAGTGGGACTGTGATGCATGCACCAGTAACTGTGCTGACAAGAGTTTAAAGTCATTTTTACCAGTACACTGGCAACACATAGAGAAAGCCCTTGAGAGGTTCGAATTGGAGTGCTTGACCTCAACCAGGGCTGCATCAAGCTCTGTGCTATACTAACCATTGTGGGGTAGATTGTTTGTGGGTACTGAATGGGAAGGTGGGGGGCCAGGGGGGAATTGTGTGTGGAACCAAACAGGTGAAAAAGTTATGTTAAATATATCCCCAAGAGAGGTCTGTTCAGGTCTAAGGCTTGCCCAGTAACCATCCAACTAATTTCTGTTCATACAGTAACTAGGACTCAGGGTAAATCAAATCAGAAGTCCTCTAGGAATGCTCTCTCCCCCCTACACATCTGTGTAAGGGACTTTGAAGAAGAAATAAAAACTTAACTCGCTTTGCATTAAAACATTCCATTTTAAATCCTAGTTGTGAAGATTCAAGTCCTACTTTTATTTGTTTTTCACTTGAATCTAAATTCACTTCCCACCTCGCAACCCAGCTCTCTAATCAATCAAAAGACAATATGCTGTTCACTTGATTTTTCCCTCTCCTCCCTAGCATGAATCTTTACGTAAGATGAACTGAAAGTCAAAGACTTTCAGGGCAAGCTGAAAGTAAAAGACTGCGAATCGCATACAGTACACTACGCAACACGTGCAGCACACTGCACACACGCCTCCCTCAACACCCCCCTGTGAAAGTACAGAGCCTGCTCTTAAGTCCTGGAAATAACAACCCAGGCAGTAGAATCAGACTGGCAGTGGCATGCCCATGTCATCTGACCCAGATCAGTGCTAGAGAAAGGAGGGAAACTGTCCAAAACGAAAGCGAGGGGGAAAAAAAATTAAAAATACAAAAAATAGGGGTGGGAAAAAAGGCACAAAAAAAAGAAAACCGGAAAGAAAATTTGCACAGGTGGAAAAGGGAAGGCTCGATTCTCTCCCTGCTTGCGAACCCACGTCATTCCAGCAGGTGCTCCATCTTGCAGAAAGTATCAAACACATTTTGTTTGCCTGATGCTCTTATGGAAGGATGCTTTGTTTCTCAGAATTTTAAATTAACTACAACAAAACGAAGCAAAAGTCAACAGTGTATTGTTTAGCTTCAGGGTTTGAATGGGGCTGCTTTACAGCAAGGGAACAATCAGACGTGCTGGACTTGGTGAGGGAGGAGAGCAAGAGAAAGAAAAGGAATGGGCAAAATCATCTGTGTTCTAGAGTCTCATTTTAAACAAGGAATTTCCCGTTCCTGTTCAAGAATGTGCTACAAACCAGTGCACAAAGATATCTACCTGAATCCTCCAGTGGCAAAGGCCTTGAGAAGAGCCTGAAGATACCAACAGTGACAGAGTTTTCCCCTTGTTAACTATTTCACTGTTGACCAAAGTACACCAGGTAAGGGACACTCATTGTACAGTACTGTGCACTCTGTACAGATCTTCCTACTGACCTACCCAATTTGCATTATATGACCTCCTCTATGGGTACAGGATGGTTTCTGAAGAGCTTGAAGAAAACTACGCTAAATCCCCTTTTTCACTGCTCTTCATTGGGAACTTCTCTATGTAGCTCAGCAAGACAGCAGCACAGTCTACACCTTGGATGTACTGAACATCATTAATGCCTCCCAGACATAACATAGGCATTAAAAGTAGTATGGGTAATGGACATGTCAGTGCCTAGTGGCTTGAGATCACCCAGACTGCATGGCTGGCCCAGTCCCTCTTGGTCAAGAACCAATACATTTTCACTGCAAGTTGAATTGCAGAGAGCTCTGAAAATAACTGAAGAAAGTAGCAAAAAAACCCAAACCCACAGCCTTCCTGCCATGGAGAACTCTTCTGAACAGACCAAGCTCTTCCATGGAAAACAATGGGAACATGAAATCTGGAAAGAACACGGCCCCCTCAGTCACAAAAGTGTCATTCACTGACACAGCAGAAATTTGGCGCTATTTAGTCACATCATAATAGCACAAAAAAACCCAGTTAAGTATGAAAACCAGACTGTTAAATAAATGTAAGCTAACACCCAACATTCCAGTATAGCCCCACACATTATAGCCCATGCCACACAGACGCAGGTAACATGTTTTGTTGGACTAGGGCGGGACTGAAAGTTCAACAACAGCAGGAGGATCGTGGACTAGGATTACATTGGTACAGGGAGGGACTATGAGCTCCTCCAACACAATGAGCAACGTTGCACGGCAAAAGTGAGGCACTGGTCCGAAAACAGAAATTACAAGAATTCAAGTGAAACACTGGGCAGGCTTTTGCTGTCAGAATATAAAAGAGCAAAAGGAAAAAAAAAAGTATATGATCACATAATTAAGCACTGTTTGCTAACAGGCTTACTCAAGAAGGTAAAGACAACGTGACAGTGCATCTCTAACTGCCATTTCCAGACCTTTGAAATCTATTACTATATTCAAATGCCTACAACATTCACCGCTTAGTTTTGCTTTTCCACTGCCCATGGGTGTCACTGGTGAGCATCATAAGCTTCCCAGGTGGCCTATACATAACTGTTCAGTTACAGGGGAAGTTATAAAAACATGGGCAATTCCTTAATCCGCTGGGCATCAGGTTAGTGCTACAAAGTGGCGAAAAAAGTTGGTCTCCTCTAGTTATCAAAATGCCAAAGATATGGAGAAGTAAGACAACTGACAGATATTCTCCTCACCCAGAAATATTATACTATGGAAGAAAGTTTACATTCATTTCTGCCTATACCATGAATTTAGATCATAAAATCTGACACAATTTAAAAACTTGCAAGGAAAGCCTGAAAATGAGCCAACTGAGCAACCACATAATTTTTTTGATGTTGCTGTAATGCTTTCACTTCCCACTCCTCCATCTTCTCTTTAATTTGTTATCCTTAGTCATGTTTTTTATGAACTCTTTAGCATGTGGTTAACTTGAGACAATCCCATCACAGTTGACTACAGTCGAGCATACATTTTCAGCATCAATGCATAATAGGTGAAAACTTGCAAAGGCAGTACACCAGGCTTTATTATGCTGTAAATTTTCCAGAACTATTTAAAAATAAAAACAGCAACAGTTAGCTACAAAGAAATATCCCCTACAGAATTGCAAAATAGATTGCAATGTTTTTAAGAAACACCCAACACAGAAAAATACAAGAACAAGGGTAAACCCAGCAACCGGAAAGAAGCCAAAAAAGAAGACTGTGTTCCTTTTGGTAGTAAGTTTAGGAAGATGGTCATTTAAATCAGCTCAGTAGTAAAAACTAAAGCAAAATGTTCAAGACATATTAACACACGTCAAATAAAGGTACATCTGGTTGCTACCAACCTGTTTTTTTCTTTTTTAATGTTCTGTATATTATTCTAGGCAGTCTACAGTAAGGAGAAAAATAACTCCAAAGCCACATCTAAACAAATGGGTAAAAAGGCTTTGCAAAAGGTTCCTACCTGAGTATCACTAATTTTTACAATTGCAATTCTAAATATTGATGCTTAGCTTAATTCTTTTCCCAACACATCTTAAGAGATCAAAGTTAAAGTAAAATGTGGTAATAAACCCACTAACAAATTAGCTTCTCATACTCTCTTGTTACAGTCAGCACATTCAAAGCCTATTTTCCTGGAAAAGGCTCAAGTTTTTACTGGATACTTTCCAAGCAGCTCTGTGTCACAGTAATTTACCACTTTTCCTCTTACAGACCCTGAAAACTCATAGCCATTACCAAACAACCTGAACATACCCCTCTAACCTGAAGACAGTCCTAACGTTAACCAACTGATGTCTCAAGAAGATACTTTATATCTACACACATGCGTGCACTAACCATATCTGCAATGCTGGGAGAGGGTCTCAAAACAACTGGATAAAATAGCTTCATTGGTTGTTTGAAATTTGTTAGATGAAGTGATTGATTGCTCGGAATGAATCATTAGTAAGACAGCATACAGATAAAACAGTAACCAAGAAAAAGAGGAAATAAAAGACCTAAAAACAGTGTCTGAAGAGTACACAATATCACTGTCAGTGGCTTAAAGACCAGCAAAAAAAGGAAGTCCTTTGGCACACACAGTTATGAGTGTACTTAGGATGATACGAATTTTTATCTACCATGCCTGTTCACACCCCTGACATGATGTGCACTGTTTGTACCTCCTTCGTACAGCTCACTCTCTGCTGGCATACAATACAAAAAGTTTTTTGCGATCCTAAGATACAACATAGGAAAACAGCCTACAAAGAAAGTCATGCAGCAATTCTTCTAGCAGAATTGTCTTGGAGCTATATGCATATATATGACTGGTTTGCCGTAAAGAGACTGTGGTACAGACGTAGGGTAGAGCAACCTACTATCTTACTTTTTTAAGGGAGAGTGATCATTTTGTAAATCAACGTGCCCAGTGTGAAAGAAAGATATCAGAGATTGGTGGGAACTCTAAACATTCATACGGAGCTGATCTACTGGAAAACACAGGTGTTTCTGTTCATAAAGAGGAATGAATGCACAGGTTAGACAAAATCTAGGAAAAAGAATGAAGAACATTTAAAAGGGAGAGGGAATAAAAAGACAAATAATAATAATTAAAAAAAAAATTAAAAAGCAAATGCCGAGCTTCTCAATTTCTGAAAACCAGTAGTTTCTGCCTCTGAGGATGCTGATTCTACAGGAGGAAAGCAAGCTCCACTGAGAAAACTATGGGGGAAGTAAAAAAACCAATAGCTGTCATTAATCAGAAGGGGAGCATTTAGAACTCCTACATAAATAACAAAGGAACTATTAGAATCATATCTCTACAAATTGCCTCACAGATTTTCCAAGTCATCTAGGAACAAAAAGTCAACTCCCGAATCATATTGTGGGATGAAAGGCAATACATGCAGAGCACATTTCCGTTCTTAATCATATATATAGGAACATCTGTCAGGATACATGTTTCACTATTTGTCGTCCCTTCCCCCCTTATGACTATTTTTCACTCAGTGAAACAGTGTAGACAGAGGACAAAAGTGACAAAAAAATTAATACAACTCACTACCGAATAACAGATGTGTGGTAAAAAAGGTCACGACCTTAACAGAGGAAAAACCTAGTCCCCTGCAAAAGGCCAAGCACACCTCCCCCAGAATCTTGGAGTTCAGTATTTCCTTCTTCTGCTTGCAGGACTCCTCTCCATCTCTACTTCACACTGAGGGCGGAGGGAGGAAGAATAGGCTCTTTAGAATCACTTTCTATTATAGTTTAATAAAGGGCAGAAATTCTTGCCTAAATCATGCCACATAAGCTCTATTCTCCTTCCTTCTCCCCCACCAATTGCTAGCTAAGGAAAAGAAAATTCACATCTCCTGCAAGAGAAGAAAGTACCAAATGCAAGCAAGCTGAAGGTCTTACCATACGGAGCGCTACTGACATGATATGTGCCACACATACCAAACCTCCACTTCAAAACCTTTTCACAAAGATCAGTGCAGAGAAAACAGTAATGGTGGCAGCAACTGGGTGTCGTCTGTTACAGATGAACAGATGGCAAAAATCAGCTCTGCACAGGGAGGTGCACACTGGTGGAAACACCTTAATACGCAAGTGCTCCACTCATGTCCTACCCATGGACACTGGGATGTTTTCTCTCCTCTGGACTGACAGTACAAAAACAGTGTCCCCATTATGACCTCACGAATCTTGGTCCTTTTCTTTAGAACTAGAAAATGAGAGTAATGCCTATGGTTTTCCCAGCAGAGTCCTAAATAACCTTCTTCTAGGGTCCTCACATAAAAAAAGTTTCCAAAATGCTGGGCTACATAAACATGACTGAAAAGTGAAAAAAGTACCATCTGAGATGTATAATGAATCAAACAATAAGCGCTAGAAGAAAAGTATGCCACTGGTCACAGAGAAACCTGAGTTGCTAAATCTATAAGCAATTCTATCACCAGAGCTTTTAATGTGGCAACTACAATTCACTTCTAAGCTTCCTCACACAGTATAGTCTAAGAGCCACATAGTCTCAGCATAAGAGATGCATCTTATGCATCTCACACATGCATTTGTTTAAGGCATCTTTTAAAGTCAATCCTTAGCAAGTCAAATTTCTGGATAGCAATTACTGAGAAGCACAGGCTCCATAAGCTCTGTAAATGCTAACACTATGTTTCGTCATGCTTACAACACACAAACACACACAGTGTTGGATTTCAGCAAATTGTCTTTGCTTGGGATAAAAACCTGAGTTGCTTGGATTGATCCATTCTTCCAATCCATTCTGCATCTTTAAAGACTGCCATTTCTGGCGCAGCTCTGGTCCTTTGCAGAGCACTGTAATGCCTACTCTTTTCGGTGGTGAGCAGCCTCTTCCTGCAGGTCAATGTTAGGTATTAGGACACGTGGATACCATTATCTCTCTCCAGGCAGACTTCATTGAGCGATGTAGCATTCTGTCTCTTTAATGTAGTGCCCATTAGTCAAATAACTGAAACTTAAAGTGATTTCTTTTACTTTAATGCAGTTTCCCAGTTAAAGCAGCTTTGATAAAGGAAGGTCTTGTCAAGGATAAAATCACCTCCATTTAAGTCACAGCTCCAAGACTGTGGAAGGACCACTTGTTCTCTTTGCCTCAGCCTCTTCCAAAGGTAGAACAGGGAAAGCAGAAACATTTTTCAAAAAAAAAGCAGAAACTCCAGTAATGTTTCTGAAAAAAGTTAAGTTCATCAATGCTTGTGATGCATTCGTATACTAAGGAAGTGTCTGTGAAAAGTTCACCAAACAATAAGCAAGGAACTGTCTCATTAACAAAGGTCAAACATTCTGAAGTATCAGACAACTTAAAGATTTAAGACCTCTTAAATTCCTTTTTCATAGATTAACTTAACACCTGGAAGTACTTTCCTTATGCAGCACTTTAGTGCCCATGCTGGTTAAGCATTAAAGCCCTCGCTTTAGCCTACATTTAAGATTGAAGACACCAAAAGAACTGCCCACATACCTCAAGAAAAGCAAATGCTTAACTTTTCCACTGTATGGAGTCCTGGTCCTCCTTCACAGCTGTAGGCAACAACCTACAAAGTGTGGTTGGCAAGAAGTCTAGATGCCAAATACACAGCCCTGTTTAGGGGTGATACCAGAATTCTGTGGTATGAAACCATGACACAGTAATAACTGTCTTTAGGCTATAGTGTACAGTAAGGGGACATATTTAAATGGGCTGCATCTCCACTGAGTACATAAACGTTGATGTTGCACTTAAGCATTTCTGGGAAACCCTTGCTTTCACAGTACTTCAAAACCAAACAGATCCTTTATACACTTTTTCTTCCTCTCCAAAGCACTGGTATAAGGCCATCACTGAAGGCAATACATAGCACATAACGGATCAAGAGTCTGATGGAGT
Organism: Scopus umbretta; assembly: GCA_013400535.1. Classification (NCBI taxonomy): domain Eukaryota; kingdom Metazoa; phylum Chordata; class Aves; order Pelecaniformes; family Scopidae; genus Scopus; species Scopus umbretta. The sequence continues at coordinate 1,856 of VZTL01002587.1, read as the reverse complement.
ATGGCAAATCTGTATTTGGTTGGAAACAGCTTCCATACACTGGAGTACAGAGCACCATGGCAAGAGCGTTTTCTCCTTTCTATTGTGTGTGAAGTGAGAGCATACAAAAATAAGTCATAAATAAAAGATTGCAGATGTTCATGCTGTAGAACATGAAGAAAATTCTCCAAAGGGCTCCTCGTATCTGCACTGATTAATCGTAATTCAAAAAAAGATATGGTGGTCACATAGCTTTGGTGCCAGGGTTGGAAAACCTTGAGAAACATGGAGGCAGAAGTCAGCTCTCGTGCCTGATCAGATACAGTATGTGAGCTGTAACACTCATGTCATATGCACTTACTTAAGCATAACGAGCAGGGCCTCTGGCATCAGCATATTGGCAGTGAGATGTAGTAAGTGGTCTGCACTTCACACTGCAATGTTACTGACTGCTTCTATAGTGATAGACCAATATAAATTCAGTAGCTACTGCAGCTACTGAAAATAGGAGGAGAAGAGGAAAACAGTGGCAGCCGATTCCAAGTGTAGCAACAGCATTTAAAATCCATCCTCAGAGCAGTTTTTCAGTAAATGTGGAACCTGGAATTATTTACATTCTAATTAATTTCCTCAATAATCCCTCAAAAGATTGTGTGCCTCATTTTCAGCTTCTTTAAATCAGGATAATGCTGCGTATGGAAGAGATTTATTTAAATTAGGCCTCACCTGCAAGGCTGTCTCTGAAGCTGGCACCTGGGAGTAAGGGGAGAAGAAGAAAAATCCCTACAAAACACTTCTTTCCTCCTAAAAAACTATGGCGTCTTTAACCTAGCCAGACTTCAGATGAATAATTCAAAACAAAAAGTGCTCATCCAAAAGCCTTCTATATCTACAATTCCTTCTACAATTCAAGGCACTAGGCAAAAAGTGTGCAGGACCACATCCTCATACATCCTCAACATACAAAGAGCAAACAAGAGTAATTAAATGGGGAAGAATGAATTTCAACATATCTTTAGGGTATACAAATAAACACAACTGAAAGCGCATACCCATTAAGTCAACCTCCTCTGCCACCATCCCACCGTAACCACCTGTGTACAACGTACAGCAGGTGGCCAACTTGTTCTACAGCGTTTAAGCTTCAACCACCACTTAATATGCCTTTGAACAAGCAATACAGAAGGGCTGGAGAGACAAGTAACCGTTGCCCTCATGCTAAAACATACTTGCTTGTTCTACCACCCTTTCCCATTCTCCCTGAAGCTCCCGCTTCTGAACACACGCACTTGGCAGGAACGACTTGGCCATACAAACTGGAATTAAAATGTTCCCCCTCAGCTTCATTGGTTCAACCAAAAACCCCACGATCTTCCTCACTGTGCAAGCACACACAAGAGGCACAAACAACCCGCCCTCCGTGAGGAGAGGAAGGTGCCTCTGTATGTTAAGCACAAATGCAAAAAAGCACCTTGGCATTTGGCGGCAGGAGCCCTGGGCCACTGGTGCCACAGCAATGATAGCATGCACTGATGCCAAGTTTTTATTACAACTTGTGTGCACTTATCTGCACCGCACCACTTTCAGAGGTTTCCGCACCTTGTGATAGCATACTGTTATTTTTTAAACAGGCGTTGCTCTCCACAGCTGTAAAACAGACTACTCGCTTGAAAGCAACCAAAAATTACACACCTTTCAAGATGGGTCAAACAAGTGCCTCAGCATCAAACACAGGGCAGAAATTGTGACAAGCAGTGTACCAAAGAAGGAACTTTATAGCTTGATGATTATATGTGACAATACAGAAGGAGTCTTTTCTTCCAGTAACTGCCATTTGCTTATTTTTTAAAAAGATAATAAAAGTGACATAATAAAAC
>VZTL01002586.1:3621-28718 GCA_013400535.1 Scopus umbretta | reverse complement strand
AAACTCTATCATATCATGGTCGAGACGCACTCCGACCACCACATCTCCCACCAGTCCTCTGTTTGTGAACAGGAGGTCAAGCAAGGTACCTCCCCTGGTAGGTTCAGTTACCAGCTGTGTCAGGAAGTTGTCTGTCAGAGACAGAGATGCTTGAATTTAACACCAAGTAAGGAAGTGATGCAGAAAAGTACAATTATTCATCTATAACAATCCTCTTTATAATTAAAGCCTATTTTAATCTGCTTAAACTCATTGGTTTAATTTTAAGATTTATAACTTTATAAATTTTATTAAACAAAAAAGTTAATACTGTAATCTCTCTACTGGAAAAAATATCACTGAGTATTTTATGAGCATTCATAGAATAATATAAGAAAAAAAAGCACTGGACAAAGGTATATACTTTAGTTGTGTTGTTTTTCACAACCTTTTCAATGATAAAGCTTAACTTGCAAAACAAATTGCCAGGTCACAGGCAGGAAGGTACTGGCAACAAAGTTTAAAACAAGTTCACATAAGATCTGCCTGAGAAGTGGTAGCATTTCATAACACAGAGATCAGGCATAATTCTGAAGAAAATGTAATGCTTTCAGGTCCAAAATAAACTGTAATAATCCAACCTAAATCTCAAATTGTTCTTTTCAAATGTTACTGCCAGATTTTCTGGGGATTTGGATTAAGATTGTTCTTTCTTATTTTCTTAAAATACTCTGGTCTTGGCTTCTTTCTTCATCAGAAGGAAGCAGTGATTAAAAAGTCTATTTGGGAAGTCTGGCCAGCAAAGAGGAAGGGCAACACAAGTCACTGAGCTGTATTTCCCATTAAGTATCTTTCAAATATGTTCAAAACTGCAACAGTTCCTTTTTGTCTGTTCATTTTCAGCAGAAATTAAAATATTCAGTTTAAATGTGTTCAGTGTTTTCAACAAAAAAAAATAGAACTCTGCTTTTTTTCCTGGCAGGTAGAATTTTAAAAACAAAAAAACAAGTAAACTTATTTGGTGAAGAGCTATACGCCAGCCATAGTATTAAAAACTTGATGTTAAAAGAATGGGATTCCCATGGTCCAACTGAGGAACATGAGATAAACCAAATAATTCTCTTATTGTACCTAGCACTAGACAGAAAATGGCCCAAAACACAAACTGCCAGATAAGGACCTGTAAAAACAACATTTATGATAACAATACTGGCAGTACAGAACATAAAACTGTTCTTTGCATTGATTTAATATTAGTTCAAAACAACTAAAATATGAAAAATTAAAGTATTTTCATCAAGACAACCCGTGCCAGCCCTTTGCTTAGCACAGAATATTCACTGTAACTAAACTTTTTATTTCAAAGCATATTAGTGGTTGTAAAAGTTTGCAGTGGCTATTGCAGTTTTAGCCTGTAGTTCTCAAGGTTTATTTTCAGATTTTATATCTTAGCAGAGATGTGTCCTGGAAATCTGATCCTGCTATAAAATTCAGAAAAAAAATTACTGTATAAACAGACCTCATACCTGTCTGAATAGTAATGTTGTTAATGAGTTAACTTCCAACATCTTTACTCACTTTTGAGTCAGTCCTATTTCAAACTAATCTCTGCCATATTCCCTCAGTAACAATTTTGCTTCATTAAGGAATTGTGATTCTGTGCTGCATAATATTATACCTGGCCATGTATAATCTGATGACTTCCGTTGAAACTAGTGAGATTCCTTTCAGGTCTTTCAGTATGTTTATCCCACTGAAACCTAGAGGAACAATCAAATCAGTAAAGTAGCTCACTCTGGACATCCATGTCAAGCAGGAGATTCAGAGGGGATTCTGGGACTGGGTGCCATTTTGAAGAATCACCTGTTCTAAACATTAAATTTGAGCTGGGAAAAACATGCCTCTGGAATTTGTTTTCTTCCTCCACAGACTGTAGTCTGAAAAACCAGACTAGTTATCTGTATTCTAAACATCTGCCATTAGGTGAGACGACTCCTGCTTCTAAATGATGAACTGCTTCTCTCCAACCCCTTTTCTTTCAGGTCAGGTAACATGCCTCCTCCACTGAGAATGCTGACTGCAGTGTCTCTCATTTAACTACCCCCATATCCTTCCCACCTTTATTCTCCCTAGGAAACTCTGTGCTAACTCAAGACCCATATTCAAAGGCTCCAACTTCTAAGTCCTTCTGTGAGACTAGGTTGTAAGCAAGTTCCCTTATAATCCTTTTTTGAAAACTTGCAATATAATAATTTTTGCAAGCTTGCAAAATCCTGTTTTGGAATTATGTTCTTAAACTTTATAGCAGGTTTTAAGACTTTTTTCTAACACTCTACCTGCCTCAGAAAAGCTTAGCTAAGCTTGCAGACGTTCAACAGTTTAAGAAAATCTGCAGGTGGATTTAGTGCTGCCATGATCCTATTTACCATTTCCAGCTTCAGACTGCTAGTGTCACATGTGCAACTTAGAGGAAAGAGCAATGGCGAAGAGGCCACTATACACAAGAGGTCTGCTAATATCACAAAGTCCCTTTCTGGCTCTCAGCACTGCTCTAATTCTGTATAGAATTAGAATGTGGCCTGTGATCAAGACAGCAGAAAAGTAAAGCCACTTTCTAACTGGCTCTGGTATATCTGTGCAGATGAAACCCATATACCAAAAGTGAATCTGAAGAAAAATACTACTACAAAGAAATAATTTATTTGGGATACTTTTTCCTCCTTTTTGGCCCACATTGCTTATGGAGTTTTCTCCTCTGCTCTATACAATTTACCTATTACAGAGTAAGCATACATACAATGTTGAATTATTTTGCACATATACATTAGTTCCCATCTTCCTCTTATGGCTCATGTGTAGACCATTAGGCTTGCCAATGTGATGCCCATCTACAAGAAGGGCCGGAAGGAGGATCTGGGGAAATACAGGCCTGTCAGCCTGACCTCGGTGCTGGGGAAGATTATGAAGCAGTTCATCTTGAGTGCTCTCTCAACAGGCATATGCAGGTCAGCCAGGGGATCAGGCCCAGCAAGCATGGGTTCATGAAAGGCAGGTCCTGCTTGACCAACCTGATCTCCTTCTATGACTGGGTGACCCGCCTAGTGGATGAGGGAAAGGCTGTGGAAGTTATCTACCTGGACTTTAGTAAGGCNAGGGCCTGGAGAACAAGTCTTATGAGGAGCGGCTGAGGGAACTGGGGTTGTTTAGTCTGGAGAAGAGGAGGCTGAGGGGAGACCTTATCGCTCTCTCCAACTTCCTGAAAGGAGGTTGTAGTGAGGAGGGTGTTGGTCTCTTTGCCCAAGTAAACAGTGATAGGACGAGGGGTAATGGTTTTGAGGTTTAGATTGGATATTAGGAAAAATTTCTTTACTGAAAGAGTGGTCAAACATTGGAACAGGCTGCCCAGGGAGGTGGTAGAGTCACCACCCCTGGATGTGTTCAGAAAATGTGTAGATGTGGCACTTTGAGACATGATTTAGTAGTCGTAGTGTTGTTGAGTTGATGGTTGGACTAGATGATCTTAGAAGTCTTTTCCAACCTTAATGATTCTATGATTCTACGATTGTATCCGAAGTAGGTCAGCCCAGTGAGACAGAGGTATGAACCTCTTCTCAAAAAGGAGGGGAAGCAAGGAGAGAGACCCCTGTATTCAGGTGATGCATTCTTCAAGCCATCTCCGTTCTGACAAATGAAGAAGATGATGAATAAGGCCTTCCATGGATCACAATATTATCATAATATCTTACTCGATGACTGAAAGTACAAAGAGATCCTTGAAACTCTGAAGGGGTCAATATTCTTTACGGGTGAATTGATGATGTAAGTGCCTTACCGTGACAAAAACATGGGGTAAGCTTTGAGCACAAACTGAATAAGATATCTAGATAATCTGGGAAAAGCTAAATGCTATGATGTTGCAACTCTTATATGTTGTCAAGATTGCAAATAAGATGCAACAGAGTCTTTATAATTAGCAATCACAGTAGCACCAGAATTGAGTACAAAAACAGAAGAATAACTATTTGTTTTAAAACAACCTTGCTTAATCATCCTGTGATCGTTCAAAGAATGATGAGACCTTTTAGAAAATCATTAGCAGTGCTGTCTTGGCCAGCACCTTAATTAGACTTTCTGTGAACTTGGGAATTTCGGTAAAGGTGACATTTGCATCAAAGGATTTTCCCTTTTGTTTTTCAATGTATGATCATTTAAGAGAATACAGATCATTTATGCCAGCATTAAGAGCTTTTCATTCTTCTCCAGGTTCCAGGTATCATTCATGTAAATTAATTCATACAGCCATTAAAAAGCCTATTAATCTCTTTAATATCCAAGAGCCTAGTAACTTAATCATTTTTACCTTTTACTGTGTTGTAAGAACTTGCCAGATTTCTTGCTATTAGCCTACAAATTTTATGATTGCATTGAGGTAAAGCCAGTTCTTCCATTGAGAAAGGCAAGGGTGACACAGATAAGTTAAATAATTTCCTTCTTAAGCTATTGATCTTTAATTTGAGGTCTATTTAAGTTATGACATTCTTTTTTTCCTTCTTGCTGTAAATGACATTTCTGTCATTGCAATTCTGAAGTAGGATCTTCATATAAAATAACAGCCTGATATGAAAAAAGTTTATTTTTTAAAATAAATTTTAGGCATTAGAATAGAATTGAAACATATTTCCTTCTTCATATGTTTTGATGAAAATAAATTGTTGTTTTGATGAGAATTATCAGGATGAAAAGGAAAAAAATATGTTTAGTATGGATTACATCCAAAAAGAAAAGCCAGAGACATAGAGCATCAAAAAGAAAATTTTCAAAGATGTTTGTCATCTTAGATTTCTTCTCTGCCTTGCCTTTGTCTAACAGTTTAATAGTAATAATGCACCACTCCATGTATGTGAACAGCACAGCTCTGTTGCATAGAAGTTATTTGTACCTCTATAAACAAGGCCTTATTTATTCAGGTGCTTAAATACAGATTTAGGAACTTTTCTTTGGGCATAATGTTTTAAAAATACTTGTTCAAATAAAACATTGTTCTATATGGCAGGTGACTGGTTACATTCTCTGAAATATTATGGGGGCATTCAGATCATTAGTTCATAATACTGTTGAAGTTTTGTTAGGTACAGAGGAAGGCATTACTTGAAATACATAAAGAAAGATATAATGGGTTATACATATATTAACTAGTGATATACTGCTTCAATATAGTGCAATATGAGCTTGAAGTAACTACCTTTATTGTCACAGGAAGACTCATTTAAAACACCATCCCCTGCCCTTTTCTTAGTAGGTTTTGATAGATGAAGATTGCTTCTCAATGGTGTCTATATAAAAGGTATAGAAAATAAATTTAATATCATAAACCTCCTGCCAGTGATCTATGTGCAGCATGCTTTTTCTGTCCTTAGGGCTGCTTAACAAGGCTATTGAACCCCTACAATTTCCAGGAGGAGGTTGATTCGATATATCCAGGCATACCAGTTGAACACAAAAATGATGAGTGATTCATAGCACTACAGGAGATCCCACTCAAATCAAATATCAGGAAGGCAGCTGAATGTATCATTGGCATAGGAAGGACAAAGCCAAGATTGTTAACAAGGTTCACCCTGAAGTCATGAAGTTATAGTGTCTAAAACAGACTAAGAGTTAATATTTGCTTTTTTATACTGCTTTTGCTAATATGGTATTCCCGCATGAATGGGGTGATGGCATCTTATTCGCAGTTGCACTGGTATCATTAACAGTACAAAGCAGACAACAGTGGAGCATCAACCTGCAAAAATAGCAGCCCATATAATTTCACATAGATTATCTTCTTTTTTTTTCTTTTTTTTTTTTAGGGGGGAGGGGTGTCTTGCATAATCCCATTATTGTCATGTTTGAATGTTTATCCTGAAAACCTTCCTCTCTGCTCCTATTCTCTACCTACCCTGCCCCCTCTCAAAAGAGATAAACACACATCCTCAATCATTTGGCAGCTTGAAGAATGGAGATACAGAGACATAGCAATTTGCCAAGGGTCAAATAGGATACCTGTGGTGGAACAAAGAATCATATCCTGGTCTCCTTGGAGACAGATTAATGAGATGAACATTGGACTAGACACCCTCTCTATACATTACCCACTTTCCATAGAGAAGTTTCAAGCAACTTATTTTCAGTGCTAAAATCATTCTAGCATTAAAATACAAAATCATTCAGCACCAGCAGTGGTTCTAGGATGCCTAATAATTAAACAAATAAGTATAAGACAAAATGGATATGTATGCATACTTATATAGCTATACATACATATACACACATGTATAGACACACAGAAGATACAGATGTGTTCTTGCAAAGAAAACACTGTTAAACAGAGAAGCAACTTATGTTTTTGAAACATTAATCCAAAAAGGTACACATAAAATAAGATCTAGCCCTGTAACATCAGACCAGGAAATACTAATAAGTTCCATGTATGTTGATTTAAATCTGTATGCAACTTGAATGAAAAAGAATGCTTGGGTTTTATTTTGTTTTTTAATAACCAGTGAATTCATTTATACATGTAAGCAAAATCTCTCTCAATCCAGTAATATTTAAAAAAAAAAAGTTTTGGATTCTGAACTCCAGAGTATATCAAGCTTTCAATGGGCAATTGCTTTCTCACCTTCCAACAACTATAAAAAGTTTTATGGCATATTTGATGTAACTGAATGTGGCAGAGACAAACAATTTGATTTACAGTAATTCCAGTGCTGTTAACCTGTTCAGCATAACAAAAGAGATTGGACAAAGACAAAAAAAAAAATAAAAGCAATAAATCAGAAAAGAAAATAAAGGTAAAATTCTATAGATAGCAAAGGTCTCCCATGAAATGTTGCTAAAGCCACTAAAGCAAGTGTCATGTCTGATTAAATAAATAGGCAATGGTCTTCAAGGTTTCTTCTCCAAAGGATCTTAAGATTGCAGTGAGACCATTATCTAACGAAGTCCTCGAGGTTTCTTTAATCATAGCCTAAAAATCTGATTCAGAGTCCCTTGAAACCAATAAAAAGAAGATAACTGATTTCTTTGGGCTCTGGATCTAGGTCAGGATCTTAATACTGACAGTGATTCCATTCCACTGTTGGTCACTGTTTATTATTGGCAATTTCCATATATGTTGACACCCTTGTCAAATTTTTCATAACTCCTTGAGATATCTGTGCCATGACAGGTATACTTCTGAATAAATTAGGGGTGAATTTTAATTTTTTGGTTGTCACCATGGCGCTAATATTAAGCCCTTAAGATACACAAAGAAAGAAAAGGAAAGCCAAACTTTCTCATCAGCTTTTTTCCCTGGAACAATTCAAGAGAGAAAAATGTCACCACAGTTAATAGTGTAAAGTCAGAGTAGCCTGAAGCAAAAGCACCTGTCAAAATTGCAATCACAAAAAGAAAGGGTCACCAGAAGGACAAATGCTGTATACAGTTGTATAGCAGTTCTTTGAAAATCAAGTTTAAATATGCTGTATTTTTGCTATTATACAAATAAATCCAAGGATTATTTTTTTTTAATATGGAAATAAAGAATATCACTATGGATATGAAGTCAGCGGGACTTGAATTGAAAATCATTACACAGTAGGCAAGCTACATTACTGAATGCCCAGTCGTAGTATTGAATTTGTGATTAAACATAAGTTAAACTGAAGAAAAAAATGCTTGTGGAATTTTAAACTCCCATGGCAAGGAATTAGATTGTTTTCCTACATTTTAATGCCAACCTACCTAATGGATTTATTCTCCTCTATTGTGAAATTAGAAAGACCAAGAAGGGAATGTGCTTTCAGCAATAAGAGAAAAATGTAGAACAAAAAGCTTCTTCTCCACAAAAATTCAAAATTCTACCTTGACTGCTTGTGAATAAAGTATTTTAGTATATGGAAAATGTTGGTTTATCACAGCACTGGAAGGAAACTATGTCATTTTAGTTTCCTTCCATCAGCCAGGACTCAACATACACACAAACACAAACAGCTCCAACAGCCTCATCCTATTCCCTCTCTGACAGATCAGAATTAGTGGGAGAGATATATATATTTCGAGAAGGAGATGTACAGTGTGGATTCTTGCTATAGCTGGGCTTGAACACTCAGTCTGCCCAGTAGCTGCCCCTGGATCCCAGTCATCCTGATGGGTATCACACCTGGACACCAGGGCCCAGGCTCTCCTGGGACAGCCCTGGGAGAGGACCCAACAGGGCATCCTTCCTCCGAGTCCTTAACTTGTCCAAGGTGAAGGAACCTAGAGACAAGGAGACCTGCTCTGTGACGAAGGGGGTCACCTGAGGCACAGATCCCAGATCTTCCTCAGACTTTGTACATCTGTTTTTTGGTGAAGAACTGAAAAATGGAAACAATTGTGTCACGTAAGTACTTCTACTGCTTTCTTTTTCTCTTCCAGGGAAATTTTTGAGATATATTAGGTTGAAGTGGTGGGTCAATCAGAATCCAAATGTTGTGACAATATCTTTGAAAGACTCTTAGGGTCTCACTGGATAAGGACTAATGTGAACTTTCTTCTTTGCTTCTGGTATTAGACAGAGCCATTGGGAAACTGAGAAAGTTTTCACAAGTATTTAATCCAAACATTAATCTACCTTCCAAGTATTTAAATACTGACTTCAGTTATTGATCTAAAATAAATTTCTTTTATGGGAAATACTATTTCATGTGAAATAAATTCTTAACTGGACCAACTGAATAGAAAATAAACAAAATAATAGACATAAAATAAAAAGTTAGAAAATTGTGTGACAAGAATTTACACATAAAACCAAACTCTGCAGAGAATTTTTTCAGTAAAGACTAGATCTGCTTTGCTATGTGAGGCCATTTAACCCAGGGCCCCTAGCACCCTAAAAGGCTGCTGCTCCCCTCCCCTGGGGGTCTGGCCACCCATGCCCACAGCCAGCCCTGTGTGGCTGTGAGGTCTGGCTGCTGGGAAGGAGTCAGGGGGAAAAGATCTACCAGCAGCCCCTCTGGGTTCCCCATCACACAGGGGCTGTATTTCAGCCCCAGCCCTTGCCCTTGGTCCTTGTCTGAGCTGCACTGCAAGCACCCTGGTTGGCTGGCCTCGTACCCTTGATCTGGACCCTGACCCTGATCCTAACCTAGTGACGCAACTTCCCAGCTTGATCTAAGACCTGCCTTGGCACTGTGGACTTGTCTGGTGAGCTGGAGCCTTGGGTGGCCCCAATCTGTGTCTGTAGACCTGCCCTGCTCCCCCTGCTTGGGTACTTACTTTCCTCAATTGCTCCCACATCAGTGGGGCCACTGCCCTGCTGACCTTGTTATCCCACCCCTGCTGTAGCGCTGAGCCTTGTATTCATGGTACAAAACCAAATTAGTTGTCAAGAAAATTAAAATTACAGCCTCAGAATTTTCTTTTTCTTAGAGTTCATGTGCAACCTTAATGATAACAGCTTTTTTATGTAATAATATCTGATTACATTATATTCGCAACCTGCAATTGCTCCTTTTCATGACATTCTTCCTTTGCCTAGCTACTATATTAAACTATTTTTCTCCCCTATAAGATAAAATAATTTCATTGTTGCATCATGCAAACTCTCTGCAGAGCATACTTCAACTGAGACACTCTTGTTACTAGAAAATCTTAAAAGCTTTCTTTTCCTAATTAATTTTATTTCTTGTCAAACTTCCTTCTTGCATAGACGATGCATAGAATAAATTTATGTGCACAAAAGTTACCAAGCTGCAGTAGCTGACTATGCTCACAGTTCAGTGCTTTAATCTGAAATTCCATCTGAGAATCTATTACTAGAGTATTCAGTAGAAGACATAAGGAGGTGAAATGATTGAAGTGTACGCTCAATTTTGACCTCTGGCAGTACCTAGTTGGAAGTCAATGGGACTGTTCTCAGACTGCAAATTTAAAAATATGCTGAAATTTTGTGTCAGAATCTAATTCATATATACATATATTTAAATTTAAGCACACAGATAGGTCTTGTCATGATTATTAGGGTGGTAATACTTAGCTGCCTATCAAAATGGATGGGTGACATCAAGCTGTATGAAATGAAAATTGTGTCCCCTGAAATTTTTTCCATCTATATATTTCAATCATAATATGACAGGTTATTTGTATTACAAGCACTTTATGATATCAAAATTAATATATTTAGTTTCACAATTCATTTATCTTCAGTCATACAATGATAAACTTCACCACTTTCCAGATTAACAAATCAGCACTAATAAAAACAGAGATCCCAGTCTGGTTTATTGTCCTCAAACACAACATCCCCAGAAAGTTAACACACATGATTTAAGAATAAAGTACCCTCTAAAAAGGTAACAGGCATAGGTTACATGACACCACTACTGAGTACTCTGTAAATGTTAGATATGCTAATACTATAAAACAACAGTTGTGAAGATTAGGTTTCTTTAGAAATAGTCTGAATGTGCAGCCCCTAAAGAAGAAATTAGAATAACTTAATGATGAAATTCACAGATATCAGTGGTGGGGTCCAAGTGTAAGAGAGAACATCAACCTCTTCTAACCAAATGTACTGGACACTTTTGGCCACAGTTGTTACCTCCAGTGCCAGGAAGCCTGTGATCTAATAAAGCCCAATTGTTGCATTGTGTCACATTTGGCAATCACATCATCTAGTTACAGGTGCCAGTTCTGATTATTTTGTCCAGTGTCTGGCATCAAAGCAAGATTAACTCTAGTTTCTCTGTATTGCAGAGAAATTCAATACTTTAGTGTAAAATAATATTATCACACTCCCCCAAGAAGGCAAAGAGCTAGGACACTCAGTAACAACCCTAAATCTCCTTGTTAAAGAACTATATATGTATTTAAAATTCTATATGCTGCTGGCAGAATCCATGATTAACAATAGGCTGAAATAAATAAATGCAGGCAGTTTATCAACACCCCAAAGAGAAGGCCAGTGATTACTATGGGAATGGTGGGTTTTCTGTTCCATAAGTAGATCTAAAACCTGAGAGGACAGAGTTCAAACATGATAAAGATTGCACAAACCTTCACAGTCTGACAGACCACCAATATTTGAGATCAAACTACGTGTCATATTTGAATCTGATACCAGGGAGAAGTTCAGAAGGGAGACTCCTACCTCCCTGAGGCAATGACAAACATACCCAGGGCTATTGCCAGTGCGTTCCCATTTCTCTCCTGTCAGTAGGGGTAAAGAAAATCTTTATCAACTATGGCACGCAGGCCATTCTTGTCCTATTGCCAGACACATTCTTATGGGTCAAGAAAGCTGTTCAGTCCCTTTCAGTCCAGTGATGTGAGCGCCCTGGTCTTCAGCACTTCTTTTAAAGTTGAATGTCCCAGACAAGGACTAGACGCCCATGTGCCAGATCCCCTGATGCCCATAAATCTAACTGCACTTCTTAAGCCAACTGACCCCTTTTCTCCCTTGCCACTGTGAACAGTGGCTGATGGAAAATGACCAAAAGCAATCACTTAGAGCAAAGGAGCAATTTACATAAAAGTTTATAACATCCACAGAAAATCAAGTAAAACATTTATATATTTTGTATATTTTCCTTCTCCTAAAGCCCACTCTCTCCTTGCATGCTCAGTAATTCTCATTCAGCCTGCTTACATCCATCTTTTGGCTGAGAGAAGCAGACTGCATTGCTACTTCTTCCAAACACTCCCCTCCAGGTGCTCCTGTTAGTTATTCCATTGCTGTCTTCCCTTCTATTGGGAATTTTCTGAAGCAAGGTTTAGTCTTTTCACCTCTGTATTTTCAGCCTTGGCTAAGTAAATGTGTGACTCTGCCCTGCACCTGGGAAACAGCATTTTCCACGTTAACCAACTAGCTGCTATAATCTGTCTCCAAATTGTGTACCTCAGTTTCCTATCTCACTATAATTTAATTTTCTCTTTGCTCTCCCTTTGATAGTGTCCTCTGAGTTCAATGTCAGTAGGAAGGATAGTATTAAATATGCCAATTAAATAGTTCATAATAATAATTTAAAATAAAAATCCTGATTTTACAATTATCATCTACATGTTTATATCTAGATAGTTTCCCTCTTTGTGTAAGGCTGTGTTTTAGTTATGTAAGTCTTCCTTAAGCAGGCATTTATTATGGAATACAATGGTGCGTTAAAACTAAAACAAATTGGATTGCTCTTTCTCTGTTCTCATGGACTGCTTTATGTCTAGCAGCTCACATTGTTTACAAATTGATCCCTGTTAGGACCACGATGTTCTTCAGTGGCTGAATCAGTCTTATATCACAGATTTTTCTTTAATTAACCTTTTTTTTTATGGTTTTCAATTTCTGTTTCAGATCTCAAGGGAGCATTTTTCCTTTGGTATTTTTTTTTCCTACCACAGCCCAGTGGGTTATCAGCAATGCACTCTTCTCTCGATTCTGACTTCTCCATTCAACTGTTGTCATTACTGAATTTCATGTAGCCTCTAGTCTGTGCTGAGCTACCACATTTCTAACAGCAAAGAGGAAACAAGTAGGGGCAGGGCAGTTCTCAGCATCACTAACCTGAAAGAGAGAGCTCCAGATTCCCATCTCTCCTTCCTCAGATCTGCTGTTTCGCTCAGCCAGAGCAGTCACCCCTGGCCTACCATAAAACTCCCACACATCTCACCCAGTGAACTATACTTTTTTTTTCACATTGGCTTCCCAGATTCCTCACATCTTTTGTGTATTAATAAGTCCCCCTTTACTTTAAAACCTTCTAAGCACCCTAAAGCTTATGACTCCTCAAAATATTATAATATTAATATATTAAAATATGGGGGAGGGGTGTATTTTTATTTTTTATTTAAAAAATATCTTTAAAAAAGCATATGTAAGTCAAACTTCCTCCTTCTTCTTGCTGTTATTTTCTTCAGGTTTGGCTCCCCAGTAATTCAATTCTAACCTCCCGCTCACCACAGTCCCCAGGATTCTGGCATTTGATGCAAAGATCTTAGTGACAGCTGAAGCCAAGCCCACACTCTTCTGTGGCCCTTCTTGAAGAAACCAGATGTTTCTGGCAGGAATATCAAGTAGAATCTTCTTACAAGGAACCCACACAGCAAAGACTCCAGGAGTTGAGATGATATGTCCAAAAAAAACCCACAAACTCATCTATAGTAATTTTAAACTCAAGTAAATTTGGAAAATCTTAAAAGTCTCTAAATACAACTCTGCCTCATCCTACATCAAAAACCCATAAAATTATGCACTTTAAAACCTATTTCTTTGAAAATGGTCTGTATTTTTTTAACAAAACCTTAGGTTTAGGTGCTGGGGTTTTGAGGTATTTTGTGCCAGTCCTAGAATACATCTATGTATACATCTGGATACATCTACATATATGGATACATCTATGTGGCTATAAATTCCTCTGAGATCTTTGTCAATAAACCAGTTATCTCTGTAAATTTTTTCCACACCATAAAATAAACTTCTTCCCTTCCTCCTTGGGCATTTTTGATTATAAAACTCAATTTCTGTTAAACAGACACTATTAAGTCAGGAAGATTAGTTCAAAAAGCTACCCTTCAAAAAAAAAAAAATACACAACGATTTTGTCCAAATCCATAGGCTTTTTAAGTGATTATACCCAGAGTGGATTAGTGACTTGTAAATATAGTGACTCAGCTGCCTTTCCTATTTCTCCACCACTCTGCATTGTTGTTACACTCCACTGTGACAGGGTCTCATCACACACTTGGGGTTTAGTAAGTGAATCTTGTCAAGTGAGCTTCAGTCATGCCTAAGGCTCAAAGGCTTGTTGCAGTCAGCATTCCTTTGGACTGCTCTGTCAGCAGAAACTGGAAGAAAAGCTTTCATTTATGTCTTGAATCCAGGGACTGACTACCTTGAAACAGCAACTTGATGCTCAAATGTTGCACACTCAAAAAAGGCAATGTTAGTTTTGCTAGTTTGACTTTTACCTTACACATATCACTTTTGCCATGACACCTCTTCTCAGAGACATTTGAAAGGAAGAGAATTATCAACAACAAATATGTCCCTCCCTGAATGGTTGCAGTAAAAAAAACAAAAAGGGTAGTACCTATTTCATTGTGCTAAATTACTTGCAGATTGACTTCAAAATAGAACTGTTTACTGAAGCGTTTGACTAGACATTTCAGCAGAGGGATTATGCATTTGTTTTAAAGTGAATGTACAGCTAGTAGTGATTTTTGCGATTAAATACACGCAGGAACTGCTTGAAGAGTTTGAAAAATATTTTTAAAATAGTTAAATGTACATTATATTCATGGACCAGATTCTCTAATTGGAGTTGTATCCTTTATACCATTCAGTAGCCAGAAGTCTCTTCTGGACCAGGTGCTTCATTTCTGAAACCACAGAAGCTGCATTGCACAAGTCAAGGTAAAGGAGGAGTCCTGAACATGGAGAACTGATTCGTTTCCTTTCTGCCTGCTCTCCAGTGTTTATGTACCTCAAAGCAAGCAGTGGAAGAACCTGATTCTAAATAAAAATAGCTTCCTGAAACCTTCACTTGCATTTCTGTGTGTAGATCTCTGACACTGAACAAAATCTGTCTCCAGATATTTACTCTTTTGTTCCTTGCACTTTTACATAAACAAATTCGTTTGCATAAAAATTGGAACTTTTCTTTCTCTGTAATTCAATATCTTCCTACAGCATGTTTCTTGCTGAAATATTCCTCTTCAAATATAGCAAGTATATGATGACACAAAGTGAAGACTGTCTTATTGAGACATAAGCAAGGATCACTGACAGAAAAAAATTTTGACAATAAAGATTCTGTTGCATTTTCTACTGCTCTAGCCAATGTTTGTACCTGTGTTGACTGAATTAGGACCAAACTTCAAGAGGTGGAACTAACACAAGGAGAAATGTAGGAGGCAGTTAAACTCTGAAATTCTTTTTAAAGCTCCTAAGTAAGATCTTTGTAAGAGAACTTTAATTCTAACTGAATAATGCAGAGCAGATGCAGAAAGTAAATTATAAATTAATAATCACAAGTCTTCACAAAGAAAACCAGATTCTCTCTGAGTTTCATGTGGAAAGTAAATTATAAATTAATAATCACAAGTCTTCACAGAGAAAACCTGATTCTCCGAGTTTCATGTGAACAGAAATAGCAACATGACCGACTTTGCTAGTCAAAACAGTCTGAATAACAAATAGTCCCAGTGAACTCTTCACTGATGACATAAACTCTATGTATAAGTTTATTGCCAGTCAGACTCTGAAAAATTAATGATTTGCTTTCTTTAAAGCACACAAACATAACACATGGACACTTTTACATACACACACATTATATATAGTTTTTATGTACATACGTGAATATGTGTGCATATGAACATATATGAATATCTTACTGAATTTTAATTTAGTAATAGGAAAACCTAGACTTCACTGTAGCTTCTGCTTCTCTGTTTTATGAAAACTGATGTGAGACGGACTGGCAGAGAGTAGGTATAGGCATTCAAGTACAAGTGCATTTAATTCACTCCGTACAGACAGTTCCACTGTGGTAGGGAAGTTTGAGCTGATTCAGCTGAAACTATGGCCAGTGTCCAAAAAATCTGGCATAAACATAATTCCATACATCTCCCCATGCTGTCCCTTCTTCTTGGAAGTCACACTATTCACAGCCTTTTCCCTTTGCTGTCTCCTCTGTCAACCTGAGTCACATAGCTTTTGAAGGACTTAGTAGGCAGCTTTCTCCCCTTCATTCTTTCCTTCTTCTCTTGGGTTTGGACCAGGAAAGCCCTGCCCGCTCCCTTTCAGTGACCAAGCAATGCTTTCCTGGGCCTTGGTTGCACCCTCAGACTGAAGGCTATAAAGGGGTAGAAATAACCCAAGGCGGCAGAAATTAATTCAGGTAGCATTTTTTTGGAAAAGCAACACTAAAAGGCTGGCAAATATTTTCCTGGAGAGCATTCTTAGGCATACAGGAAAATAAACCTCTGGCAAATAGTTAAATATATTTCACTGACACATAACATTATATTAAGTTCCAGTAGTTACACTTATGATTATGTAGGAAATAAATTTTATTTTTTCAGTAAGCAGCCAAGGTTTGCTCTTTTCCAGGAGGTGCATGCATTTGAATCTGGACACACTGGGAAATCAATTAATGACTACAAGATTTTTTTTTAAAGAAAATGCATATTATTATATTAATAACATGAAATTAATATTCAGATATTTAGGATTGCTTCCTCCCATTTCTTAATATTTGGATCAAATAACATGTAGGAAAACTAGGATACAGGTGCTAAAGTATTTGCCTGTTACAGTCACTGTCGTATCTATGTCTCAGTCTTTTCAAGGAGAGCCCGGGCTCAACTCCACACATATGAAAGTTTATTTATAGTTGTAATGAAAGTGTAACTAGTCTTTCATAACACTGCACAGAATTGTTTTTAGACATTGTGGTATTGCTGAAATGAGAAAACATACAATACTTCATGTGTGTCGGAAATAGACCAACATATGAATATATTGTCATTCACTGACGTTTAAGTCTCATGCCTTAGTGATGACCAAGATAAATAGCCAGCACCATGTTAATCTTCAAAAAGAACTTGTTCTTCATCTCATGAAAAATTCTTTCTTTCAAGTGATGGAGTTTACCCTGTAAATTAAATCTCTAAAGTAATGGAAGAAATAACCCATGACACTGGTGGGGGAAATTAAATTAGAGTCACTAACAGCAGGTCAACACAGTCCGAGCAGAGGTAATATAAGTGACCACATGAATGATAAGCAGGCCTTCACTAGGCTGTGACATCTATCTCCCAGTGACTGTGACAAACATTCATCTGTGTGGTAAGCAATTCACAATTCAGGCACTAACATGTTTATAGTGCAGCCTGACACTGGTGGACCCAATGCATGCCAGTCTTTCTCAGCAGGATGCTCTAATTCCCTAATGAAGACCATTAAGACAAATAAAAATCTTTGACCCCATTCTCTCCGCTAAATCAATCTGCCACTGCTCCAGATAATCTTTTTACTTTATTTATTTATTTATAAGCAATGAAGGATATTTTTGGAACCTATTCCTCCCAACATTGCTAAGTTACTGTAATTCTACCCTGGAGCAGTAAAAAACAAGGGGAGAATGGTAGGGAAATATAAAGAACAGATTCTGTTTTGGAATTGTAAAAGATCCAGTGCATGCTTTCTCTAAAGACTTTAACATCACTGCAATCGCCATTGGCAAAATAGCAGGGTAAGATATTAAAGTAATATGGACTCTTGCATGTCATACAAAGCACCTCTGAAATTCAGGGGCTGATTTATTTCCTAATACCTGAGCATGATCACTGATATGTAAACCTAATAATGTAATAAATAACATATGTCCAGAGAAAATACAGGTTTCTATAAAATACAAGGCTAAAGGGTAAGGTCATATTCTACCACCTCTTCTCTCTGCATTAAAACAACTTATTGACACACACCATCATCATTACAAAATATTTTCAGCAGGAATTAAGAATACAGACAGTAGAAGTAAGGGCAGTAGGATGACAAATATGAAAGTGCTTGGCAAAGTGTGTAAGTAAGTAAATAAACTTCACAGTATATGAGTCTCTGTTCAGATAATAAGAGACTGAAAGACATGTTTGTTTACATTATCCACAGGTTATATGTGACCTTAACCTTTTAGTCATTACGTTAAAACAAACAGCATATTAAAATGGAAATTTCCCCAGAGTTACTGTTTTGCAAAGTGAAATAATGAACTTTATATCCCTTGTTTACTCACACTACTTGTTTCCATTTAAATGGTGATTAGGCTTACTCAGTACTAATGATCATTTGGCAGTATTATTACATGGCTTACAAATCCAGAGGTACAAATACAAGGATAAAATTCTACTGAAAATGCCAGGCAACATTTTCTGGTGTTGCAGTACATACTAGCGCTCTGAGTTTGACATTTCCAAATAGCATCCTGGCACAAAAGTACCACCTGTGCCAAGGCTCAGGCAGTCTTCAGAGGCAGAGCGTCAGTCTCTCCAGCTCTGCAACACCTTTTCTAGGTGTTGAAAACTTCTTTCTATGGACACAGTGCATCCCCCTGCGTGGGCTGAGAGCTGTCCAAAATCAATTATAAAGTGGCATTAATTAGTTAGTTAATTAAAACCCTCTCAAAGCCTAACTTTTGCATTTTCCATAGGCTGGATTTCAGAGCTTGCTAGCATACAGATTCTCTTAATTTAATTTTTAAAAGTTTTAACTATCAGTTTGTATTGGGTATGGATGACATGGAGTTACTTTTCCCCCTAGCAGCCCTCACAGTGCTGTGCTTTGCATTGGTAGCTAGAAAGGTGCTGATAACACACCAGCGTTTTGGCTACTGCTGAGCAGTTCTCGCCCAGCAGCAAGGCTGTCTCTCCAACATCTCCCCCCCTCACCACTAGGCTGGGGGTGGGCAAGATCTTGGGAGGGGACATAGCCAGGACAGCTGACCCAAACTGACCAAAGGGATATTCCATACCGTATGGTGTCGGCTCAGCAATAAAAGCTAAGAGAAAGGAGGAGGAAGGGGGGCATTCGTTATTCATGTTTGTCTTCCAGAGCAACCACTCCACATACCGAAGCCCTGCTTCCGAGGAAGTGGCTGGACACCGCCTGCTGATGGGAAGTAGAGAACAAAATCTTTGAGTTTGTTGATTTTTTTTTGCTTCTGCACGCAGCCTTTGTTTTTGCTTTTTTATTAAACTGCCTTTATCGTGACCCATGAGTTTTTTTTATTTCATCTCATTTTCTCCCCACCTGTCTTGCTGAGGACGGGAGTGATAGAGCGGCTTGGTGGTACCTGGCGTCCAGCCACGGTCAACCCACCACACAGTTCTAGAAGCCATAAGCTTCATATCCTTCTCTAAAATAAATGTTCTGACAAAAGTATTGGACTTGTCTTCCAAGAAAGCTAAAGAAAAGATGTATTGTAGATCTTCATAGTTCCTCAAAACTAACTCCTCTGAACCACAAAACTAGTTGAAATAAAGGCCTCTTGTGCTTCCAGAGCAAAAATAAAGACTATCTGAATATCTTTTTGAAAAAGACAGTCAGTAAGGCAACTTTCCAAACTTCTACTCACCTGCTACTGCATCTAAGAAAAATTTCAGGGATGACCAACTGCAGACTGAGGAGCTGCAGAGCCAGTATCTTCCAGAAAATTCTGGATGTCGGAACTGAGGTAGCATCAGTATAATATATAAACTGAGGACCTCAAACCTTCTCAAATCTTTTAGGACTGAATTTTCCAAAGGCAACTTTAACCTAATTCCACTTTGATTGAAATCAATAGTCATAAAAACCCACCTAAATTGAAGCATCACTAAACACTCTGCAAAATGTATCCTTATTGTGGAATTTGCACTGGTTCCTGGCTTTTTAATGAATTTTAAGACACTTTTAGATGGTTATTATATCTCCATTAGAAATTACGCTATTTCCAGTAGTAGTTAGCTACCAGTAAATTTACTGCTTACTCATCCTTTACACAGGGGCTGGTAAAGAGCCCAGAGGTCAATACACAGTAATGTCAGACTCAATTCATAGTCACAACAAAAAAGAGCCCAGCATGTCTGGGCCCCGAGGGCATACCTAGGCCTGCCCATGGCCCAGGACCCTATGTCAGCCCCAGGGCCATCAGCCCCTACCCCAGCAACACTGCAGCAGGGACATCTCCAGCTCCCCACAGCCCTGCCTGGCCCAGCCATGAGCCCCCTTAGCCAGCCCCCACCAGGGCCAAGCCCCCAGCCCATCCTCAGCCAGGGCTGGTGAGGCCCTAAAAACCAAGTCACCACACTGACCCTGCCCCTTAGGGACTGACCCTCTCCCTTAGGGAGCTACCAGCCCCAGTCTTTACAGACTCTGCTCTTTTGACACCAGGTCAGGGTTTTAACCATAAAAATTGTCCTTGACAGACAGCCCTTTCCAAGATCTGAGAAGCACTTCTCTGCTGCTGCTCCCCAGCAGTTCCAAATTTGCTCCACACTTTGTCTCCTTCATCAGAGAAAGAAACAAAGGCTGACCCTTCTGAGAGCAAAAAGTTAGGAAAACAAGCAACATCAGCCCTTAATCCTTTCCCCTGGGAAGTGTACCATAGAAGACAGAAAGAACTTGGATTCCAGAGAGCTTACTTTAAGACAAATGGCACCAGAATTAAGTTTTGAACTTTTTTACTGGATGCAACATTTCAGCACTTGAAATTATCCTGGGAAATGACTCCTTAAAGTTGCAGCCATTTTACGGTACTCCAGCTCACGGTCCTCACCTGACAAGAGCCTGCATGACAGCGGCCCATCAGCAGAACTGACATATGTCAGAAGAGTTTGGGTAATGCACTGCAGGATTCCATCAGAAACAGACATGTTGGCGGTCACAAACCAGAAAAAGGGATGAGTACTAGCTTGTTTATACCTACTACCTGTCTCAACATGAATTATAGTTATCTAGAAGGACAGACTATGTACTCAGACTCCCACACACTTAGTTGGGCTTTTTACTAAACAAAAGTAATAGCTTGAGACAAATATTTAATCTCATATTTACTTTCCAGTGTTAGTTTAAGATCAAGTAAAGGTAAGGAGATAAACAAAAGAGGTACTCTTCTGTGCTCTTGGTTCACTTGGGGTATGGAGTCAAAGCAGACTTGGTCCTGGTCCATAGTCAAGTAAAGAACTGAGCTGTGGCTCAGCAAAGAAAAGTATGCTGTAAGGATCATGTCCCTCTTTCCTTTCAGTGACAAGTGTTTGGTGTACAAATTTCACAATACCCCAAAATCCCAAGTCCTGTTCATTTTTGGAAAACAAAAATTTTGATCACAAATTGACCTTCTGGGAGATGGTACAGAAAAATTATATTATGCAAATTAAAACCAGTTGAAAATATCTTTTTCATGTCTCCTTTCCCCCTATATCCAAATTTAAAGCTAAAAATTGAGCAACAAGGGAAAAGATTCTGACATCCCTTATATCATGTCTAGTTACTTGGGTGTATTTACACTTATACTGGCTTGAGATCATTTCAGTGAGACTTAGCTAATTATTTTATTTAAAGTCAACATAATTCAGTTCCCTATTCTTATAATTTTGAGAAAGCAGTATGCAAAATATGAGTTTTAAGGAATTATTAAGGATTTATTTCATTAAGTTGTAAACAATGCAATAAGGGACATGGGAGAAAAGCAAAATGAGTGTCCGATGGGAGTACAAAGTCCTCCCATACTTAAGTAGTATGGTGTATACAAAGATGCTACCCATGCTTTAGACCTTAAGGTTTTACAGACAGCTTTAGCTGACCTAACTGTGAGTTGTGGAGCAAAGAATTGGTCTGTCTTATTCATCTATCCTAAGGCACAGGTTCCCACCCCTCCTTTTCAGCTGTCTCTGGACAGTGTACCTTTGGGATGCATTCAATGAATTCTCTGGTCTAATTTAAAAGTAATTTTTAGTGGTTGTTTTCAGACCATCAAGTAATCTGAATCACACCATGACAAGTACCGTGAAGAAGAGACTCAAAGGTGGAAGCATGTGGCCAGGATCACATGAGGCAGGATTTCCCTTTTCATATGGACATAGCCTTAGATCAGTATGTGTCAGACCATGAGAGCACACCCTGAGCACTGTGCCCTTCATACAGCTGTGATGGATTTCTCAAATATTCTCCGAGACAGATCCTCAGCACAGAGCAGAAGTTAGTAGTGATTAGTAGTGCTGTTGCTGGTTTATGCTAGCTTAGAATTAGGCCTATAGCCATATGCATGATTGCGTTTAGGTATATGTGTATATATTTCTGTAGATCTTCATGAAATGGCACACGTTTGTCTCTGTAGGTTTATAAATATGTGCCTATACATATATACACACACCAGATACAAGATATACACAGACATTACACAGTCTTGAAATCATTCTCTCCTGCACTAACAGCAGAATGTTTCCAATATTACTTTGATTTGCAACACTTCTCTCACCTCTAAAGACAATTAAGGAGGAAAAAGTTGCACATTAAGTGGACCCATTATGAATTCATTTGCTTTTTTTTTTATTAGCACAGAGGATGATGAATTAATTTGGTATTCAAGTAACGCTCATTTCTGCCTCCAATAAGAGTTCCCTCATAACGCACCATTAGTTAAATGTACCATCACAATAAAAATCTAACAAAAAAAAAAAGCCTTTATGTTACTTTAGATAATGAGCCCTCAGAGAAGCTGAATTAACACTATAAATTAAGAAATGCTGCGTTATGGTAAGAATATATTCTTTAGGTAGCATCGGTTGACAAGAGCAACAGCCAAGCTGTTGTTCTGTCTACCAATCTAATTGTATAAAAAAAGGGAGAAAAAAAAAAAAAAAGAAAAAGAAAACCTTCTCTAGGGCCCACATATACTCTCCCATGTAGCTTAGAGGGATAAAATTAAAATAGTAGATTCTAGCTTCAGTACTAAAAGAATAAATGCCAGCCACCTACCCATGTGTCATTATCAAATTTCATTAGTACACACCTACTTGAGTGTCAAAGCCTTTAGTAGAAATATTATGTAAGATAACATTAAAGAACACTTGTAATCTATCCAGTCATGAGTTCTCTTTTTAAAATAACCAACTAGACATGTCTCCTTCAGCTTGCTTCCTAACTATCTGACAATCTGTATACAAATCACCCTTTTACCCTCTTAACTGGCACCTTCCTGTGAAGCAGCTTTAATTCAGAGAGATTTGTTTTACTACATCAACCTCCTCTAGTATATCAGAAATGTGAACTACAGTACTTTTTTGTGCCAGTGGCATACACAAAATGCTGGAGAAACTCGGATATGTTTATTTTACTCTTTAGTCAAACTCTACAATATTGTGGAGGATTTTTTTCTTGTTCTTCTTGATACTTCACTGCTTGTCCTAGAATTTAAGCCACTGACACTGAAATTTTTGCCCAAATTTCAGACAACATTACTTTACAGGTTAGGCAGATAGGAACAGTGAATACTTGTCCTGACCCACAGTGAGTTCAATAGATTTTTTTCAACAATAAAATCAAGTTTAGCAAAGAGATTCAACGAGCTTATGAATTTTTCATGTGATGCACACTTGCTCTCCCAAACACTGATGTAAAAATAGAATCCAGTAACTAACATTGGCAGTGCTAACCACAGAACAAGACCCAGTCTGTACACACAGGCTACATCTATGCTAGTGAATTGAAAACACAAATATGAGTTCCATCCTGTAGTTTTCCATACTGTTAAACAATTAGTGTAGTTTTGGCCTGAGTCAATCAGTACTTTCCTTAGCAATGCCCAGGGTATTTCTAGAGTTCATTAGACTGGGAACCATTGCTAACAAACCTGTTCTCTGTGGAAAGGGATAGGAGAGTTTAGTTGTGTGAATGCAAATTCTGCCATGGTTTCTGCCTCAGGGCCAGGGACCAATCTCTGGCTCATTTGATTTTTTTTCTGAGTGTACATGTAACTACAGAATTG
This sequence comes from Scopus umbretta, assembly GCA_013400535.1. Classification (NCBI taxonomy): domain Eukaryota; kingdom Metazoa; phylum Chordata; class Aves; order Pelecaniformes; family Scopidae; genus Scopus; species Scopus umbretta. The sequence goes on along the minus strand of VZTL01002586.1, from coordinate 5,214 downwards.
CGCCAGTAATATACACCTCTTAATTTATAGAATTGTTCAGGAATTTCCAGTAAAATAATTTATTTTTTTCCTTAGAAAGCACTGGCTCATTAAAACTGAGACCTTTTGCAGGAGTGATCATATCAGTTTCAGCAAAGATAGAACAGCTAATCAGAATTAGAAACAAGAATGACATTAGCAACCAGAAAGGTCAACAGCTGATAGGATATTTACCTGGCATGTGAGATAATGAAGTATAAGTCCCTGTTCTGAATCAGCAAGAACAAAGATTTGTGTTCTCCTCTTATCCAGCCTCCACAACTATTTTGAACTAATAGCTACTCTGAGATGAAGCACAGTTATTTTTTCATTCTCTATTTTTTACCTGGTAAAGTGTAGGTTTCAATCCATGGGGAAGGGATTTTTTAACGATTTCCCACAAAGTTCTAACCATAAATTATATCTCCATCTTTACCCATTCTCTTCTTTGACATCCACCAAATACCAGCTCAACCATCTGTATGTTCTTTTACAAATACTTGGAGTTTAAGCACATAATTTTGATCTTTTATTTGATCCTGCAATAGGATCTAAGTATAGCTCATAATCAGAGGCGATTGACAAGAACGGTATACAAAATAAGGAAATGTAAGCTATATCCAGTTTCTTAAGGACATCAGTCAATGCATTTGAAATGAGAAAACATGCACAAAAAAGAGTATGACTGATCATAGCAGTTACACAAGGACTCTACAGAAGGTTATCGGTAAAATCTGGGAGGTGTGGACATGGATACTCTGCTCAAAAAAGACACTTTCAGTTATTTGGAAGCCAGAGAACAGGATGACTTCAGCAATTCAGGTATAGCCAATGTTATATCACTGAGCAGACACAAAAATAGAGAGCACAGTTGAAAAGATGCACATGATTCAGTGAGGTTTTACAATGATTTGTACTACAATGTAGCTAACTGTCCTAAATTTATGATATAGCCAACAATGCTGAAAAAGGTAAAGTCCACAAGCCAGGTTGTACTGCAAAGTGGTATTATTAAAGTGTTAGCTTACTTATTGTACTCTGTTAGACTCTGCTTATTACCAAAATTTATAGAGTCACCTAATTTTTCTTTGATTAGATGTAAGTTTTTTTATTTATGTTGGCTCAGTTGAATTGCATTAGCAGCAGAGCTCCATGCTATAGCCTTGCCCCCAAAAACTAATGTCTTCAAACTCATTCTGGACTGATGAAATTTGCTGATAATCACAATATCTCTTAGTCATACCAGCACAATTGCCTCATCCTTCAGGTGTACAGCGGATTTCAGCTGTTTCTTTAAAGTAGGTCATAGTTTCACAGCACCTCAACCCCCTCCAGTTTTCCTTTGCAAAGTGTCAGAAGGTTCCTGCTCCGCTTGTCAGTATATGAGACCATGACTTGCGAATGAAGGCAGTCCTCTTTACTACTTTGCATGTGCACGTGTCTGTCTTCTCTGTGCAGTTTTTTCCTTTCTTTTTCTTTTTTCTTCTTCTTACTTTTTTCTCTTTTTTTGGCACAAAAGAAGCTTACATCTGTTCTTTTCATTCTCATGGCTTCATGTGCTCAAAAAAAAAAAAA
>VZTL01002585.1:5387-26639 GCA_013400535.1 Scopus umbretta | reverse complement strand
ATATATATATATAAAATTTTAACCAAATTCCTTTATCCCTTGGCGTATTCCAAAGGGAAAAGGAAGATGCCTCCAGTGTCCTGTTGCAGATCCCTGGGAAAAAAAAAACCAAAAAACCTGGCCCCTGGGCAAACCTGTTGGCTCAGTGTTGCTTCCTCTTTTTCCAGTGATTAATGCTGCTCATTAACAGGAGGAGAACTGGCAGAACCAGCTTAAACAAAAAAAATGCCGACCTGACCGTAAGAAAAGGTTTTTTTTCCAGCACTGCAGGTGTGCACGGTGTTTTGTTGGGCGGTGAAGGAGCCCCAGTCCCAAATGTCTAGCAGCCCCCTGGATCTGGTCCTGCCAGCGAGGTTTGACTCCCCGTGTAACCGGTGTACGCTGCTTGGGTTGGGCTTCATGTCCCCTAAATTTCCGTTTGTGCGATCCACCAAGTTTATAAGCAATGAAAGTGGAAAGGGAAATGACTCTTTCAACTTTCTAATGTATTGTGTATAAACCCCACAATAGACGCGCATCCCTGATGAGGATGGCGCGGTTTTTGTTTTCAAGTGCAAGCTGCAATCGGAAACGACAGTATTTGGATGATGCGTGTTTGCTTCTTGCAAGGGCTGCTTCGACCAAAGGTGCTCTTACTCCAAAAATAATAGCTTAGCACCGGTCTGAGTGACGTAGGGCTCTTGAATCGCATGCAGTTTGCAAAGAGTTCAAGCGTCGGGGCTGTTGGTGTGGCTGGCGGAAGGACTGTGTTAGCGAAGCAAAGGCTGGTTAGCTGGAACCGCTCGCTGGGGTGGATTTGAGGTAGCAGTGGGAGATGCTGAAGGTTGCCCTGGCTCTTGGCTGGATGCTGAGCTGACTGATCCCACTGCGGTGTGGAGTAGCAGGACCAGGGGAAGCCGCTGGTCCCTCCTGCCCCGCTGCTGCTGCTCCTGGCTGTTGGTGGGGAGTGAGGGAGGTCCTGTGCTCCCAGGTCGGTGCTGGCTTTGGTGCAGAGCTTGCTGGTTTCGGGAGAGCGGCCTCTTGCTCCTCCAGCATCTTTGTTGGATGATGCACGAAGCACAATGCTTTCTGGGCCAGTTTGGGGGGGATTCTCTCATTGTGAGCCTTACTGGGTTGCTGGTAGCAATTACGTACGCTTTTTTGACAGGCTAAGGGGGAGGATTATTGTGAGGGTCATATCTGCTTTTAAATAAGGACAAAAGCAAGGGCTTGTTTGAAATCTTATTTCTGACATCCTAAGGCAAGGTCAGTCTTACTGGAATGGGGTGGGGGCCCACTGTTTGCTCATAGGTGCTTGCCAGAAAGTGATGGACCTGCTCAAAATGGGTAGGAGGGGGGTAAGGTTGTGGCCATGAACACCGCAAGAGGAGCCTGAAGCAGGAGGGCTCCACTGCTGCAGCAGGCTGGTGTTGTGATCGGGGGGCCACAAGCATTGTGGTGAGTGGAAGTTGCCGTCCTTAGTCAGGAATCGGAGTAAAGTATGTATATTGAGGAGAAAAACGACAAGCCCAGGCAAGAGAGGTCTCTGGTCTTTTCATAGAGAGTACCATGTGTACTTTATCATTCTGTGTTTTGTTTTTTTTTTAAATATTCTCTTTTGTAACTTCTGTCTCGTGCTGGTTAATTCACAAGCAGAGTTGTGTTTTTTGGAGTTTTTTTCCCCATGGCCATTTATGCAAGAGTAGCATGTGCTTTTACCTATTTATTTATTCTTAAAGTTGCTATTAGCAGGACCTCTCTCCTGCTATAAATGCTACTACCCATTTCCAAAACTCTTAAAATACTGCCTTGACCATCACAAAAAGCTCGATATTCCTGACATTTCAGAGTAGCATATTAAAAACTGTTACTGCCAATCCAGCAGTGTTGGCATGCGTGTGGAAATTTGCATGGAGTAACTAAACATACTCCGAAAGACAAAACGTTTTGACAATCAAATAATAATACCGTAGATTAACCAGGGGACCTTCAGAAGGAAGAAACAAGCTGCTAACACTTGATCTGAAGATACGAGGCTGGGTAGCTGTAAGAAGTAATGACTCTTGTTCCCACTGGCATGAGTGCAGGTGGCAACTTTTGATGACTGCTTTGGGAAGGTGTAGCTGAGACCTGTGAACAACCAGTTTTCCTAAGAAAGCCAAAACAAGCAACCATTGCTTTTTTTTTTCCCCTCAGTTTGGATTGTAGCTTTTTGGTATTTTAAGAAATCTGGGCTCAGTTGGACATGCATCTGGGTAGGCTTGACACGTCTTCCTGCATCAGTGTTGCGTTCTCTGATCTGGGCTCGTCTGAGCACAGGTCCTTTGAACCCCAGGGCTGAGAGCTGCTTGAGGCACAGGCGTAGCCAGTGAAGGGGGGGTCGGCACATGCAACATCTGCTGGCATTGAGTAAGTGGCAGAATTCCTCCCGTCCTGCTGCTGAGCAGCCCTGCTGCGGGATGCTGGCTTTCCTGCTCTGCATCTCGCTCCTTGTTGTCATGCTTGTGGCCTGTTTCATTGCAAGCGCTTCTGTACAGCACTCCAGCCTGAAGCTCTGTCATACAGGGTGAGGTTTCTTGGACCAGAGCTCCTGTGCAGCTGCAGACAGTTTTAGTGTCTCCTCTTGTGCTGACCTCTCTACAGTAGTGGAGTAAAGAGGGCTTTAATTTCACAGGCTCTTCTGTTCTCCCTGCGACCTCTTCTCTGCTACTGAAGGTATTTTTAAACAAAGCCTCTAGAGCAATGGTCCTTCTAAAGCTGCATAGTGAAATGTTGCTTTTCAGGAAATCCCTGCTAGTTAAACTTGCCTATGCAAGCAGATTCCAGTAGCAAGTCCAACCTCCTGAAGAAAAAGCAGAGAGGACCAGGTGAGAGACAGGTTTGCGTCACCCTGCATGGCATCTTCAGAAAGTGAGTGCTTCAGAAAAGTGCTTCAGAAAGGGAGGAAGCTTGCAGGTAAAAAGAGGCCAAACAAAGAGCGACGGAAAACACATAACGGTCCTGTGGCTTCTTTGGAAGGTGGGAGCTGCCAAGGTGGATGGAGAAGAAACCTGGTGAGGAGGGCAACACAAGCATCCCATGTTAGAGAAGTTTTTCTTTAAAATGCCCACTGCGTGATAGGCACTACATTACTAATAGAAAAGACTGGGAGGATTGAGAGCAAGGAGGGAAAGAAAGCAAAGGTGAATGGGATAAATTTTGACTTGGCATCTAGAATCACGTTCACAGTGTGGGTTTTTAGAGGTCTAGTCGCTGTCCTTGCCTTGTAGGCTTTGAACTTTAGCTGGAGTCAGTGAAGGTGGCACTAGCACTGGCTTTTCCTCCTTCCATCCCAAATTCTGCACATAATCGCAAGAACCCATGTTTCTGCTGCGAGAGAGACAAGCAATTAAAAATATTGACACTTAAAGCTTTGCTGTTGTGCTTCCTGGTCATTGGTCCGTCTGCGTGAGCGTGATGGCTTGTATCCTTGACAGCTGTTCAAAGGCCTCCTGTCTCTGCAAGGCAGGGAGGCAGCACTCCGGCGTTTCAGACTCGGAACAGTTTCTCTGCAGTCAGAAGGTAAAAACATTATACATATAATTTAAGGTTTAAGCTGCAGAAACTGGCAGCCTCCAGAGAGAGATCAGTAATGCATACTGCAGAAGACCATTTCAGTGCAGTCTCTCGGTCACGGACAGCCATCAATAAGGGGCCCATCAGAAGGGTATCGTAAGCAAAGTCGTCCAATTTGAGCACGCTTTGATAAATGGCTTCGTTTCTCTCCCCCTTTCTTCCCTCCTTTGGCTTTTCAACAAGGCTAGTTTTACTTTGTAGTGACTTGTCCCGGAGGAGGGACTGCCGTTCCAAAATAAGTGTCAGCGCTGAGCCCTGCCGGGGCCGGCACTCCGGCGGCTCAGCCTGTGCTGCTGTCAGCTGGGGGCTGGGGTTTTTTTGGTGGAAGCTCGACCGTGGGCACTGGGTGTGATGTGTGACAACGGGGTGGTGAAAGTGCATGGGAGGTGACATGGGGGATTCTCTCCTGCGGCAGCTGTAGAATTGCTTTAATTAGCTACCCCCGGGAGCCAGCGGCGCTCCCGCCTTGCACAGCACCGTGCAGCGGGGAGCCGATGCACTGAGCACCCTTTGCCAGTCCCCAAACCAGGTCATCCCTGCACTCTTGGGAGCACTGGCTCCAGGCTCCTATGTGCGGATCAGGGTGCTGTGGGCACGCAGCTACTGTGGCTCCCTGCGAACACCCTTTCAGAGTGTTGAAGGCCGGTAATTGGAGGTGATGTTGGTCAGGGACATCAGCTGTTTCCAGGCCAGTAACCGACGTGAAGTATTGTCCAGTGTATTCCTTTTGAGTACAATGAAGGTTTATTTTGAAAATGTATCATAATATGCTGAGTGGAGCGAAATGTGGTCCTTCAACTCTAGACTCAAACAGCTTACAGACTTGAGTGTACATAACATCTTCCTTGAAGGACATCGTAAGTTTGGCTGGGATTACCTTTCCACTCTTAGCGTGTTGCTCTCTACAACTTTCATTTGAATAAATCATGACTTCCCTATATCTGTGTGTATCAGGGGATTTTGCTGTTTTGTTTTTGTTGTTTGTTTTTTTTTAATTTCTTTTGTTCTGAGGCTGCTGGAGTACTTCATGTGGTCTGCCACTTTCTTTAAATTTGAGACCTTTTGCTTGGAAAGGCTAATGCAAATGTTATATATGCCACAGTTTGCCGAGTCCAGTCCTTTTATCCCTGCAGAAGAAATGAATGAAAATGCTTGGAAACTGACTGAAGAAGAAATCAATACTGATGACACATGAACATACTTTTGTGAAGAATAAAATATGTTCTAGAGTTATCATGTGTACACACCTAGGTGTGCAGGTTATCTTTTTTGAGCTCAAATGAGATCAGTCAGCTTTTGAAGAATAGAAGTTTTTTGATTACTGAGTTTCTCTTCCCTCCTTGACTGGGAAGAGAACTTTCTTATGCATGGTATGTGTGTAAGTTGCTTGGTTCCTTCAGAAATTTTTCCTAAATCACGTAGTGAGGGACCACTGGATGGGTCCAGCATTACCTGACCCTCAGTGCAGAATCCCACCAGCTAATGCTGCATTGCTGTTGCAAAGGCAGTACCTCCAGAAAGGTGGATCCACTTACTGAATCTCTTGGACATGTTGAGAGCTAGCACCAAGTAAATCAGATGCTAACATATCCTTTTTAGGTCTGATAGACTTAACTGGTAGTTGGTTGGGTTTTTTGGAACTAGGTCTCATTCTGTAGTCAGGTGTTTAAATGTTGCTTTTGAATTCTCTTGGGGTAGAACTTTTGTAGTCCCTCAGTGAGTTGCATACATGAAGTCACTGTGACGTGCTTCCTCTTCTTTTTGGACTGGAGCTGAATGAGTTCTTGGGCCCTTTCCGTGCTTCTGCTAATCAGCATTTTAAAAATGTCTGTAGTGTAGAGGACCAGGTATTTCTGTGCAACCCAGTAGCTTTATGTAGAAGATGCACCTGAGGAGCGGGAGATTGAAGGAATGGACTAGAAGTGCTTGGCCCCTGGTGGAAATTTTTTTGTAGTTAGCTGCGTTAGGATATACAGGGTCTGAACATCCCTCTCTCTGTATGGAAGGGAATGTACAGATCAAATAGTGGTGGTGGTGAATTCAGCACACGGATATCTGATTTCTTGGCAGGTCTGACACTGGGAGTATCTGGACTGCTGCCTGCCCCAAGGAAAAGGGGGTCGGTGTGACCCATGCTCAGCCAGTACTCATCCAAGCGGTGTAACATGAGCCCCTAACCTGTAGACAGATTTACCAGCCCTGAATAATGTCTGTTGTACTGTGAGATCTTATCTCCCTAATGGCCTGCAAGAGGGTACAAATGAGGAGAAATAAATATGGCTCTTGCTTTTGCTTCCTCTGCATTTTGTGGAACAGTTGATTTGTTTTCATTCTGCCTGGTGTGTTCATTAGTGCTTTTAAAGGACTGAGCTAGTTTGTGAGAATTTTAGGAACAAATGAAAATATGATTTGCTCCTACCTTCTTGTTCTTCCCCCAGATAGTCTTTCTTTTTTTGCTGAACAAGTAAAAAGAAAGGAGCCACTTGCCAGGTCCTGAAGCCCAAGTTAGAGTCAAACCGCTGTAACAAACATAGAGGAACCATGTAACATCCTTCAACGGAAAAGAACAGGCACCAATTGGACAAATGGTACAAAAGCAGGATTTCATCTTTATTTTGCGTTATGTACCCATAGGTCCCAACTGAATGGGGATCCCCCTGCAGCTGAGACTACCTGCCTGGTATTGGTGCTGCAGAAGCTTTACAATTTGGCGGTTGATTCCTGAAGCTTTTGAGTTGGGTGGTGGGAAGGGGCATTGCTCAATAACCAAGTGCCTACTGGAAGTCCAGAGGTCTCTAGGAGCGGTGGGGCCTTCTCATCTGCCTTTGGGATAAAGAGCTTTGGGTTACAATTTGTAAGTAATACCATCTGCTAAAGAAACTTGCTATCATGTGGCTGTATTAAGGGTGAAACCGTGTTTTGTGGTTCATGCTTTTTACGTGACAGAATTTAAGGGCAGTCTTACAAAAATGACCAGTGTGTATAAAGGCAGACCAGTGCTTGGTTGTCACTGTTGAGCGCATTGTTGGCTTTGCGCAGGAAAAGAGTGCTCTGGTGAAATTCGCTGAGCTTTCTGACTCTGGAGCAGTTTGGATTTTGTGCATAGCTCGGCCATGGCTTACAGATGTGTGTGCAAGCCTGTCTGTCCCATCAGTCCATCCCCTGTAACACCACTAAACATTCACCAGTGGAAGAAAAAGACANGTGGCAGTAGTCCAATATAGTCAATTTGCCAGGCCTCGCCATATCGAAAACCCAGCCACCATCCTCTGTTTCAGGGAGATTTTATTTGTGTGGCTTGCTTGACTGCAACACGTGTTTCACATTCATGAGTGACCCATGTGATGGCCTCCATGGTCAGGTCCACCCCTCGATCATAAGCCCATCTGTATGTTGCATCTCTGCCTAGATGTCCCAATGTTTTGTGGGCCCATTTCATGGGACATGGTTTAGTGGTGGACTTGGCAGTGCTAGGTTAATGGTTGGATTCGATGATCTTAAGGGTCTTTTCCAAATGAAATGATTCTATGACCCTATGATTCTATGAATATGAGGGAATTAAATGGGAGGGGAGAGGAAAGAAAGTGAGAAACTGCTGTGCTGAGGGAATGTAATCACCTGAGGATGAGAGTTCAGGAGGTAATTGGAAAAGACAGCTTGGATAAAAGAGAGAGGAACTTGAAAGGAATCTGCAAAGGAACCACTGCAAAGAATGAGGAAGAAGAAAAAGAGGAAGATATAGTCATAGATAACTAGAAGACCTAGAAACTAACAGACAAGTAGCATGAATTAATAAACAAGGATGGGAAATTCTAACAGGATTCACTTCACTCTAAAACCTCACATACTGAGGTGCCTCAGGAAGGTCCTACCTGCCTCCCCTTCTTTAGGGCAGCCCAATCTTTCAGTGAGGGAGCTGGTCTACTAGGAGCCTTCCAGCATCTTCACGCAGGCTACTGCAACAATGGACTGCCTCAAGACACTACGAAGTTAGTGAAGAAGTTAGCAAAGTATGTTTTACTGACCACTGGTTAATATATTTCATATTACTCCCAAAAATATCCACAAAAATATGCATACTTACTTGATCGATCATGTAGGGTTTTCTTAAACTACACTACGCTCAGGTACGAACCTGCCCCTTGTTTCAATGCCAAACAGATCCCTAAGACTGAAAGCGAGGTTTCAGTGCACACATCAGAACCAATAAATATAGAAAAGGTCTTTTGTCATATATACAAATATATATATACACACACACCTATTTTTATCGTGCTAAGGTGCTTAACACTAACAAAAAAATAACACCACGACATTTTATAGTTTCTGTCATGCACGGTTTAAAGTTGCAAGAGCATGTGTCAGCTGCAGGAAGTGCAAATGTGTTACTTCTGACACTAGATGGCAGGAGATTGAAGTAAATTATTTCCAAGGGGTCAGAGTAGCCTTCTTAATAAATCAGTTTAAAAAACAAATGCCTGATATTTTGTAAATCAGGTAATAAAATCAAACTGAATGATATAGTAAGGATTCTGAAATAAAGCAGAACAGACTTTTATGTTTTTAATGCTAAGATGTTCCTTGGAGAATGACTGTTCAAATACACACGTATCTCAGTAATTAGATGGGTTAAAAAAATGGTGGAACTGGTTCTACAAATTTCAAATCCCAGTGAAGTTTTCTCAGATACGATTAGAAGCTGGTGGTGTATTTAGAAACTAAATTACATGTAAGAAAGTTGTGAAACCTCAAATCTCAGAGTCCATGTATGTTAGAAAGAGAGATCGGGATGAAACCTAATGGAGGAAACAGGCTATTCCGTACAAAGTAAAGGCTTTTTATATCTTCTACTAAAGTGCTACTTGGCACAGCTAAAGGAAGTAAGCTGGACTAGAGGGACTGTGGTTCCTATAAGCACTTTAGATAGGTTCATACCCACCCTTTGCTCCCTTCTAGAAGTTTATTCTTCATAGTCTCTGGCTTAAACCTTCATTAGTTTTGGGCAGGAATCTTCAGTGTTATCAGTGCAAAGGGGCTTCTTAATGCAATTCTTACAAGTATGCCTTGTGATTTGTTGAACAGCGTCATGTTGTCTGAGAGGAACAGAGGTACTACAACAGCCTTCCTACAGAGCCGATAGGTTCTTTGGGCTGCAGGGAGCCACTCACCCCTTACAGTAGCTCTTGCTTGAGCACTGGACTTGCAAATAGGTAGCGTCTCCTCCTCTTCAAGCCCATGAGGCTGATGTGCTGCAGGAAAGCTGGAAAAAATATTAGGTATGCCTTATGGGTGGGGTATCTTTTTTTACAGGTTTATTTTTTAAAAAATAGTAATTCTTGACAGGATTTGTTCTGTCAGTTTTCATTATTTTCTAGCGGTGTTCCTGTCACTTGCAAGCAAACCTCAGGACAAGCAGGAGAGGTGCATATCCACACATCTAGTATGAAAGAGATTGTAAAGAAGGGAACGTGGCATTTTTACTGAGACGTTTCAGTGGTCAGAGTAAGTAGTTCCTGGTCAAATGCCAAAAGACGACCCTGAAGCTTTATCTGCTATTACCTATCTCATGCCACAAGTGATCTGCACTAGCTAGAAACACAGAGGATGTCTCTACAGCTATACGAGGCTACTCTGCAAAAACAGCACAGTGAGTTGTGGTGTTACATTGTCATTCCGATTCTTTGAACTTTGAATGTCATTGAATGCTTGGAAGGATACAAGACTCCAAAAGACATCCTCACTTTTGCATTCATCAATTGTTTTGTCAGTCTGTTTCTTTATCAGAAGTATGTTTTAGAGCAGCTGCTAGCTACATCCATCACAGAAGGCTATTGTTAAGATAATACAGAGCCAGTAAGACTAGCTGGCACTTTTCACTTTTCATTAAGTGCTCTTTGAAAATGGTATCATTATACCTCTTTTCTAAGCAGAGAAACTTAAGCTGAGGAAGATGATATAATTTGTACAAGGGTCATCAGCAGGCTAGCAGCAAGGTCCAGTCAAAAAGTTATGTCCCTCAGACCCTGGCCCCAGATTCTAGCTACTGTCTCCCAACAGCATGGTAAATACCCATAAATAGGTTTTGGTTTCTTTTGTCATCTAGTAATTTTGCTTTCATATTGATACCTTATATGTAGTGGGTGATTAGGAGGCCAACTATCCCCTGGCAGTAGAAACTGGGCTAGTCCCAGTCTCCTACTAAACCACTTCAGCTGATGGTCCCTTCCACATTTATTGTGGATCCTATCAAATACAGGAGAGTTGTCTCAGATGTTATAAATTACCCATTTACAAATAGGGAAAGTAGATCATACTGAACTTAAGCCACCCAAATGATTCTCTGTAACTTGTTGCTCCTCTTTATTGCACTGGTTGAATATGATTTGTAAGTAAATGCCTTCCAGTAGTGATTTTACATTTACTTCCAAATCACAAATGAAAGTCCTAGATGAGGCTTAATACTGGTATCTATGCAGTCTTGCTTAGATGGTTCCCATTAATTACAATTTCCTAATACGCACCACTTTCTGTGGTTATCTGTCAGCTAGTTCTTAAGCTGTGAATTTGCACTTTATTGATATTGCATTGAGCTATTCTTGATTTGTGCTAATCAGAACATCAAGCAATATGAAATCATGTATTGTACTTTTCAAAAGTCTGAATATATTGCACCTATACGGCAATCAACCCAGCTCCCAGAGGGGTAGCTTATACTTTGTGAACAAATGTCAAGCATACTTGATTTATATCTTTTGCGGTATCTTTTTTCACAAACCATACTGACTAGCGTTACTTCCACCCCAACTCTCAGATTTTCTAATAGCACCTTGTATAAACCACTCCTCTGTCTTCCCTAGGATTTGTGTCAGACCAACAAGCTTATGCTTACCTGGATCAGCCACTTTGCCTTTGTAATATATAATCTGGAACAGTATTTGACTTTTCCAGAAACTTTTCAGAAATCCAGTATGTATTTAAAATCATGAGGGGCCAGGAAACAGCTTCTCTGGCCATGCTGATTAGCATTTTTTTATCTCTTGTTAGATACTGTTCATGTTCCTCCTTGATTACTGCTGAAATGACTTCCCAATTCTCTTTTAGTATAAGGATATAATGTTGCTTCTTGCTTCTTTCCAAATACAGAACAGATTTTCCTATTGAACACTTCTGCTATTTCTGCATTATTATTAACAATTTAACCATCAAGCGGTGGCTCTTTGCCACCACCAGGATTTACACTGTACCAAATGTATTTAAATCCTTTTGTTCTTAGGCTTGCCAGTCATGAATTTCTTCCTGATGGTTTTAGATCCCCTTATAATTCAGAATTTATGAAGTGTAGAATATGTGTATCCACTGGTATATATTTCCTTTTTTTTCACGTTGCATATTGCTTTTTTTTTTTTTAATTGCTGCACCTATTTCACTACTGAACCAGGATGGGCTTTTAGCCAGTGCTGTCCTATTTCCTGGGAAATAGAAATTGCTGAATTGTGTCTTCAGGCTATAAAATAACTTCTTCTCAAAGAACACTCAATTCAATACACTTTTTATTCCCTTATATTAGAGTAGTGTTTAGGAAATAACACATCTTTTTCATTTATCCTTTAACAAATCCCGAACAGTGCCCTTCCTGGGCTTTGTTAATATATTGATCCGCAAGTATTCAAGATCTCACAATTCTTTCTTAATCAGCTTTCAAACAGCTAGTGGTGTATTTACTGTGAAAGACCTTACCATTATATGCTTTTTACATTCTCCACCCTCGCCACATGTTTCTATACAGGAGAGTAAATAGTCTTTTTGAGGCGTTACAGAGGAAGACTGTATTACAGCTGTTCTAATGGGCTGGCTTTGGCTGGGATAGGGTTAAATTTCTCCACAGTAGCGTGTATGGGGCTGTTTTATATTTGTGCTGGAAACAGTGTTGATAACACAGGGATGTTTTCATTACTGCTGAGCAGTGCTTACAGAGAGTCAAGGCCTTTTCTGCTTCTCACCCCACCCCACCAGCGAGCAGGCTGGGGGTGCTCAAGAAGCTGGGAGGGGACACAGCCAGGACAGCTGACCCCAACTAAACAAAGGGATATTCCATACCACTTGATATCATGCTCAGCGTATAAAGCTGGGGGACGAAGAAGGAAGGGAGGGACATTCAGAGTGATGGCATTTTGTCTTCCCAAGTAACCGTAATACATGATGCAGCCCTGCTTTTCTGGAGATGGCTGAACACCTGCCTCCCAAAGGGAAGCAGTGAATGAATTCCTTGTTTTGCTTTGCTTGCATGCATGGCTTTAGCTTTACTTATTAATGGCTTTAGCTTTACTTATTAAACTGCCTTTATCTCAACCCATAAGTCTTCTCACTTTTACCCTTCCGATTCTCTCCCCCTTCCCACTGGGGGAAAGTAAGCGAGAGGCTGTGTGGGGCTTAGTTGACAGCTAGGGTTAAACCACAACATCTACAAAGGGATGCCATCAATTATCTGTATTTCTGCCAGATAACTGAGAATACTGACAGAATGTACAACTGCCTGTAAACCACCCAATGGCATTTGGAACACCAAAGATGCATGGAATGGAAGGAAACATCATGGCACTTCTCTTGTTCTGGAGGGTAAGAATATATTCCAGCAGTGGGATGGTACAACCTTCAGATAGCTGTGTGGCGATTTCCTCTTAAGTACTGACCTTCCCAACTACTAGAGAAAGGTCTAGATTGTCAGTCTGAATCCTTGAATTTAATCCAGAGAGAACTGTCTCTGAGCTAAGAGATTTTCGCTATGGAAACAGTTTCCATGGAGCGTGGATAGTCTAATTCTGACTATCAGATATATCAACCAATTTGACAAAATTTGAATGAAGTACACACAGACTTATTTTCCATTTTCTTGGAAACAACAGTATTCTCAGCTGCACTCACTTGTTTATCCCCAGTGATAACTGTGTCACTGGAAGCAAAATGGGATTCTGCCAAAATACTTCCATATTAATGAAGACGTTACTTGGATAGACTGTCCCTGACAGTTCATATGATCTTCACAACTAAGCTTTGCACTACTAGAGGGCAGCAAACTGTAATTCATTTGCAGGGAAAAGGTCCCACAGCTCTTCTTACTTTGTGTCTTAGAATAAGGAGAGTTTTCACTTTATGGAGTCCAGGTTCAAAAATGTTCATTGCTTGGCTGGTATGTCAGGTGCATGTGGTGGGCAGGAAAGCAGGACACCAGCTAGCCTGGGAAAAAAAACAAACAAAACAAAACAACATTTAAAGTTTAGCAAGACAGTTGAATTGATAATTGAATTGATAATTGAATCTGAATTTAATTTTTTTTACCTGAACTTTTCTACTATACTTACTTAAGCTTCATGTATACCTGCGTTAAATGTTATCGTAAAGGATTATCCCACTTCTACAGTCACACAGAGATTGAAGGATGATACGTGAAACACTTTTAACAGTGTTAAGAAACAGTAGAGAAAGTCATCACTTACAGAGGTCACTAGCTGCTATCCACTGACTGACTACTCAGAGAAGTGAAAGACGGTTTAACAGGCTCCTGAGGGGTAAAGGTATCTTCTGCTCTGCTTGGCTGTTACTGCTCAGTGTTTTCATGTGTTTACGTTTGTGGACAGTAACAGAGCAACTGAAAAACTTTTTTTTTTTTTTTAATGTATCAATTTCAGGTTTCTTCCTTCCTTCCTCAACAGTGAAACAGCCTATCAAGAGACAAGTACATTTTTACATTTGCAGGAGGTGAGGAGGGGGTGTCATTTGCTTACGCAGGGAAGTTTAATCAATCCAAGTAAAAATAAAGTGAAAAAAAATTGCACTCCTGCGTCCCAGCCATTTGCTGTCGTGCCTGAAATCACCATGTTTCAGAGAGCAATGAGTGAGGAAGACTACCGCTACCCATGTTATCAAACACTAGGTACTTTATCTAATGAAGAAAGAGAGATACTGCATTCAGATCATGTACTACAAGGTCTAGCTTAGACATCACACTCCAATAACTCTCCCTATCAACAGCAAAGAGAAAAAGTTAAAATGTCATTGAAAATGTTCTTTAACTATATCACGTGTCCTTCCTGCACTGTAACGCTATGCGAAACAGCATTACCAACATGGATGTTGAGTGAAAACAACTCTTGGTCTGCCCTGGAGGAAAATATTAATAAGCATCTTTAGCAATTTTTTCTTTCTTTCCACAAGCTGTTTTCAATCCTTTCTCTTAGTAAAGAGTTAGAAACAGTTTTACAGGTTGTCCTTTATAATAACAGAAAGAGTATATAATAGTTCACTTTTAAAGGAAGGGGCCCCCAACAGCAGATTACCACAGGTAACTTTTTAGGCATATTCTATTCAGTATAAATTTCTGGATCCCACAACTTCCACCAGACTGATACCGTAAAAGCCAGTTGAAGAACTTTCCAAGACTCAAGTTTGGAGTTTGGAAAGCAGGCAATCTTTATTACAGCGCCGGATGCACGGGAGTATCCTTCCTACCAAACGTGCATACCTACTAAAAACTCTTTCAGATATTTATACATGAAAGTTAACATACCACACCTATCTAATACATAACCATTAAACTGACTAAACATCCTCTTCTTCCGTTGGTCAATATCTTCTCCGCTTCTTCTTAAAGTCACAGTGTAATTTTAATTCACTGTGCTTGCTCAAAAGGCATGGGGGGGGTAGTCCTTCTGTTCCTTAATTGAGTTGGTGGTTGCGATCTCCCCCTGACAGAATTACCAGTTACTGTGTTCGGTATCTTTTGGGGCAGGGTGTTCCTGCTTATCACTGATGACTCAATACTTGTGACTCTCCTTATCTTCACTTTTCTTTGTAGTAGGATGCTTCCATTGTCAGTCCCCCGAAGTCCTCCTGATCCGTGTCTTCCTGGAGGTACTCCTTAGGGATTAGTTCAAACTAAACTATGTCAATGTTTCAAAGGAGGAAAACCATCTACTTTTCCAGTGGGGTATCAAGACGATGAAATGATTAAATTCTCATGATGAAATTCTTTTCCTGAACCAAAATTATATAAAGTCAGCTCTTGTTAAGTCAGTAGAACATTTGTCAAATTTACTCAGTGGTTGGAAATTCAAGCAGAGCGTTAATCAGAAATATGGGGGTTTGAGCTCAGATTACTTTTTTGGCATCGTATTTTCATATTTATGACTACGCTGCAACTTCTGGTACCCGCAAGCTTCTGCCACCCTGCCTCTTCTGGTTTGAACTGCAAAGCTATGAGTACGTTCACTGCTTCAAGTACCAAGATGGAGAAGATAAACTTCAAGTTAATGTCAGGGAGCAGCAAAAGCTGACAGCTCCCTGTGAGCTGGGAGCATTAGGGATTCCCCAGCGTGGCAGGGCACCGCAGGGCAGCCGGGGGCACCGGGGCAGCCTCAGCCCCAGGCGTTGGGCACCTTCCAGGGGACGGGGACAGGCCCAGGCCAGGCTGGGACATGGCCCCGCAGGTGGGCCCGACTCAGTGGGAGCTGGAGACAGGCCCTGCTGCAGCATCCCTGGGGCAGGGGCTGACATGGGGCCCTGGGCAGGGGCAGGCAGGGCTGGCGGTGCCCGCTGGGCCCCAGCAGTTCTCTGTCTCCCAACGGAAACAATTTCCTCTCATGGCCGAGCTCGTGTGCATCCAGTTTTTTGAAAAGTTGATGATAGACAGGTCTCGCTGTAATGCTGCCTGCTCGGAGACAAAAGGATATGCTTTTGGGGTTCCTCTTGTTTCCCTCCTCTGTTCTCTTTTCTGATATACTTCACCAGATCCAGACTTTATTGCCTGGCTTTTTAACGTTTCAGAACTGGAACGACAAAATCCTGTAATACCAGTATTTTTCACCATTCACGTTTTCCAGTCTTTTCAGCATTTTTCAGTATTCACGTTGCATAAAGCTCTGAAGTACATGCTATCTAATTATGTACAGTTTCAAGCTATTGAGGCATGCAAATTTGAGGGAGGACAATCACAATATCATTCCAGGCACAGATGGTAAAATGACCTGGTAATTATCAGGCAATGTTAAGGGCGAGAAAGGGAGGAGTAGGAAAGACACTTTTCATGCCAGTGTAGCTGACAGATAAATTAACAACTCGGTAGTTTCTGTTTCACCTACCTCCAGTATGATATTTTACATAATGTTCCTTTTACTCCCAGAAGACATAATGATAGTCCACTGTAGGAGGTCTGCAGCTGGGAGTTGCCTGGAGAGTCACACAGCACACTACTGTACTCAACTCACTCTTTTGAAAGTATCTTTTCCTTCTAAATATTTTCATATGTGCACATACGGTAAATGCTAGTTGATATAAATAAAACCTCAGCATCTGTCATCTTTTGTGTGCAGTAGCTGCTATACAGCAGTTATAAACACAGTTCGCTGGTTCAGAAGTCACTTAGATTTCTCACAGGGTTTCAATAAACGTTACTATTTCTTCTTTCTTCTGAACATTGTAAAAAATCATTACTGGGTATCCAAGGATTGCAAGTAACGCATCTGTTAAAAGTAGATATTGAACATAATCCTTCGTTGTGAACATGACACTCCCCTTGGAGTAAAACATTATCTAAGCCTGAGTATGCTCAGACAAGTTTGAGACTCTAAGAACTAATATGTTTGCCTTTTAGATTAAAATACAATCTAATACAAATTTACTAATGGTGTGTGTTCCAGTGCTTATTGTCAGGAGACCCAAAGGCTAGACTTACAGTTGCCAAAGACTTGCTCTTTCTCCTGGGACAAATTATTCAGCCTCCCCATATCTTAGTATCCCCACCTGCAAAACAACTCCAAAATACTGGTTACATGAAGTTAGAGGAAGGCCGAGTTCTTTAATGACTGCAAAGTACAGAAATTCAGGGAGGGATGGAGGAACATGCAATATAAGCTCAATGTGTTACTAGGCACAAATTATTTTGATCATGACTATCTCATCACCACGTACCAGTACTTAAAGGGTAGTTACAAAGAAGATGGAGGCTCCCTTTTTACAAGGAGTCACATGGTGAGGACAAGGGGTAATGGTTATAAGTTACTCTTGGGGAGATTCCGACCGGACATGAGAGGAAAATTTTTCACAATGAGAACAGCCAACCATTACAATAATCTCCCCAGGAAAGTGGCTGACTCCGCTACACTGGACACTTTTAAGACTCAGCTGGACAGGATGCTGGGCAATCTTCTCTAGACTGAGCTCTGGCCTAGAAAGGTTGGACCAGGTGATCCTTGGGGTCCCTTCCAACCCATATTCTATGATTCTATGATTTGTACAGAAAGTAAATACACGTAATTCATGTAGAGGGTGCAATAAATTTTTAAATTGCCATCCTCATATTTCCCAGTCCAAAATTTTCACTAGAACAGAAAAGCTAGAGAAATCTCTTGCCTAATTAAAGACTGTATTTTCACTCAAAAATCCTGTAGGTTCAGATACAGGAAATCTTTTTGATGTTGTTTCTCTATGAGTGCTAGCAGGTGTAAAGAGACATCTGAGACAAAGTCTACATATAGTCACACTGCAGTTTGTTTATCGAGTTATATACATCTCTCACTTAGAAAAAAGTTTTACAGAATTGTCATGAGCGATGCTTTTTTCCGGAACTCTTGGACAAAAGTTTAAAACCAAGTGGCCATGCATATCTTAAGGCAGAACGTCAAGACAGAACACAATTTCCTTCACAATGTTGCCTGCCACAGATCCTTCAAAGAATTTTTTTTCTCCTATGGGTAGTTTTAAGAAGGAATTCCATACATATAAAGAATGCTATAAGCACAAGTGTAGCAGTCTTTCCAAGACTAAAACCATGCTAAGGAACAGAACTCATCAGGTTTGTAATACTGTCATCTGACGTTATCTATCAGTATGGTTTCTAAAGACTCCTACGGGGGGTTGGTCTGTTGATGATTTGTCTGTTACACATCTTGTTTCCTTTAGCTGCTTCTAAAGCATACCCATATTTAAAGGTCTCTCATTTCTACAAAACAGAAAAGAATATCTAACCTGTGTTCCTGTCCTCCTGCAGAATAATAGCGGAACAGAAGATGGAAATACTTCAAGTGAAACAGTTCCATTCTTTCACTTAATTGAACCATTTTGTAACAGTTCAGTGTCATTGACACAAGTCCAAATAAAATGACTCATTTATAGCAATGCAGCATCCCCAAGTAAGCTGAAGACAGAATGCAAGATTCTTAATTGCAAAACTCATCCCTTTGAAAGACCCTTGTAATTCATTTTAGAAAGCTAATTATATCTGAATACCCTCCGAGGCAATGTTCAGCATTGGTTCATTGTTACAAAACAGGCTGATCATTTATTCTTTCCCGTGCTGCCATGTCTTAGGCCACAACGAGGGCAGGGTGACGTTGACATCTTCTCAAGTACCAGCTGTCAGCAGACCCAGGAAGAAGGACGACAGAGCTGCGTTAGCAGGCTGAGCCGGAGGCTGAAGAAACTTAAAGGAGATGGGAGTGGGGACCGGGAAGGGAAAGGACACAAGGAAAGGTCGCAAACCTACACAGAGAGGCACAGGCACCCTAAGTGTCTTGCCTCTGCAGCAGCCTTGTACCCCAACTAAGTTTAGACTAGCTCAGGTACCAACAGCAACCTGTCCCTGACAGTACAAAGCTCAGCACAACCTGAATAATCAACCCTAGGAGCGGGTAAGCCCTCAGGTTATCAGCTCTCTGTTGCTATAATATCACTCCTGACCACACAGAGTGGTTAGTCAAAGTTAACTCGGCCGTGGCACTCACGCATGGATTATATCGCTTTCCTGTCCTTTTAGACCCCAAACCTGATCTAGCACTGAGTCAGCAGGGAAGGACACTTTCACTGTCCTTCATCTGCCAAGGTCTCTGTGTGACATAAAAAAAATGGAGACCAGATCTTGAAAAGGACATTGCACTCAATCAACTTCAGTCTTTTTTAATGAGTTATAGCAGTGGAAATCCCAGCATGAACACGCATATTCCAATTTATTATTAACCGGTATGATTGAAACTACACCATCGTACGTCTTGTTTAAACTCCTGTTTCTGAACCATTATGGCTCTAACAAACGTACAGCAAGGATTGTTTATTCAGGCTCATGCAACCTTCACATGAAGGTGAGAGTTGGGACAGCTCAAAGGTATAAAATATGCTTATAAGAAATTATTTCCCTTTTTCTGCTGTTCTGTGCAATAACAGGTTTCTCAATAAATGGCATGTTCTCAAGCTCAGGTACCAAATGTAGGCTGCCTGCCCACTCTCTTTACACGAAGCCTTTCTTGTTTTCATGCCACGTAGAATTGCCTCTGTTTCGGTAGCCTGTGTTCCTTGTAGAGTGTGGGATGCTGTGATAAATCCCGCATCTTGATTCATTAAGAGGGAAACCGTATCTCAGTCTTCTCTCTCCTGTTCCTTCACAGGCTCTCATCACCTCCAAGTCAAAGCTGCACACCAGAACCCTTGGTGTTGCCAATTCCTCTTGTGAGCTCCAAGAAGTGAAGGAAAAGAAACTCTTGCTTTCTTCCTCCCAAATCCTTCACTTAGCTAGGTGAAAGTTTTATAGCCCCATCTTGTCAGGAAGGTAGGTTTACCACATGCCTAACTTCCAGGCTCCAGCATTTTAATCCTTTCCTAGCTGCCAGCATGACAGAGTTCCAGCCCTCCCTCCAGTCTGCCCCATCACCTACTACGATTTAAACTGATGGATCAGAGAAAGACCGAGGGATCTGTATCCCCTCACTATCCCTGCCCCCGTTAAAGTCCTTTTTTGATACTTTCGAGCTATTCCTCTCTCTCCAGCTTCTCCACAGCTCTAAAGGTGCCTTTTTAGATTAATTTTTAAATTCATTTTAAATGGGCAGAAGTAGTACATATTAACAAAGATAGCAATACCTTTCTTTGAGTGTTTATTCCACTTTCTGTTACTTACCTTCACTACTTGGTTTTTGGTGCTTGAACTCCCTTTCTTTCTCATATCTTCTTGCATTTTACTTTCAGGGAGTGTTGCAGAAAGGCAGGATTTAGCACTGAAATCCAGAGCCACAGAAGCCCATAATAAAATTCTCCCTAACTCCAACAGAGCCAAGTTTTCCTCTTGAATGCAAAAATTTTAGAATAATAGCCAAACTATGCTTTCAAATAGAAGCCAATGGTAAAATCCTTCCTGACTCTATTAGAGCCAGGTTTTCACCCTGAAAGCAAGTATTTTAGAGTAATAACCAAACTACATTTTGCAAACGTTTTAATAAATTGGTGTATTACCTGATGCCCTTCAGGTGCAGCGAGGATACATAGTAAGAAAAGTAACCGAGGATAGCATGTGAAATAAAGCAGTGGGTTTTGTTCCACTATCATACATATCTGAAAGTCAGCTAACTCAACTTCACGACAGCTGAGTTTACCTTTGAAGTCACCTCTGAACATACAGTAGAGCTTCCATTAAATAGATGTCTGTAAAGTTAAAGTTGCATTCATTACAAGACCGAAGATTTGCAGAAAAGGTTTGGGGGTTTGCCTGCAGTAAATGGAAAGTGTTTCCAACAAGAGATGTACGGTATCTC
This sequence comes from Scopus umbretta, assembly GCA_013400535.1. Classification (NCBI taxonomy): domain Eukaryota; kingdom Metazoa; phylum Chordata; class Aves; order Pelecaniformes; family Scopidae; genus Scopus; species Scopus umbretta. The sequence continues at coordinate 6,474 of VZTL01002585.1, read as the reverse complement.
ATGCTGAGCGCTCATCTGTGTATAAGCACACACGCACACAAATTCACCTCTGTGTAGCCTCACCAGAAACAAATTTGGGATTTTAAGCAGGGTATGTTATGAGGGGACGGGCAGCTCAAGGGAGAGAACGCCAGTAATCGAACAGAAGGGAATAATCCTGCCTTGGACCAAGCCTTTTCCATCTCCGGACTCTATCACACACCTAGTGTCAGATCTGGTATGGAAAAGAGACAAAGGAAAACGTTCGTTTGCCGTTCGGCCACAGAACATGAAGTGTGTGTGGTTTAATACAGTCCTTTTTCAGAAAGCTCCCTGTGCCTCTGAAACATGAACAGGGGTTTACAGTAGTTCTCACACATGTTCAAATGTCAGCTGGTTTTATCTGGCTACAGCCCACTCGTACGTTTTGCCCTCAGAGAGCCTGCGAATCAGTTGGGTTTGAAGCGCTTTTTGCTCCTTCTTTTAAAAGCCAACATAAAAGCATGGAAGGGGCTGTCAATTCAGTCCATATTGGCATTATATTTTTACCGACTTTTTTTTTTAAACAAGTACTCCATGTGTTTTCTATAAACGACAACTATTTGCGAGAAAATTCTGCCCATTTTCCTTGCTACTCCCAGTGCTCCACTGCCTTACCTTTATGCGGATCTTTCACCCTCACCAGCGGGGAAAAGAGACAGCAAACCCAGAGTTGCCAAAAAACCGCTTTATTTTAGCACGGCAGTCTCTCTTCCCCTTCCCACCCCTCAGGCCCAAGGCTTCTGGCAACGCTGCGAACTCCAAATCCCACTTCCTCCTCCCTCCGCGGTTCCGAACGGGCTCTCCACCGCTGACGTTCGTGTGTAAGCGCACCTCGGCCCTCTCGGCAGGCTCACCACCTCTTCTGTCCAGCCGGGAAAACCACGCCGAGAATCGCCTCCCCCCCCCCGCCCCGCNCTGAGCGGTGTGTTCGCTTGTTGCCGTTCAGTTGTAGCATGTGCCGGCGCTTTCTTGCAAGAGGTGCTGCGAGTCCCGGCTGGCGATAGGAAGGATGCTGCAGTGGGGGAAAAACAAGTTTTAGTGTCCTTGTGGAAACTGCGCTTATGGG
>VZTL01002583.1:184618-195554 GCA_013400535.1 Scopus umbretta | reverse complement strand
GTTAGGTTTATGGTTGGACTCAAGATCTTAATGGTCTTTTCCAATCAAAACGATTCTATGATTCTAAAATAAAAAACAGTCAAGACAAAAGAAACATCAACAAGGATTCAGAGGAGAAAGTAAGAGTAGTATGAAAAGCTTCATCTACAGAGACTGGAACTGAAATTGATAAACTGAACCAGTAACTAGTGATGGGTCAAGTGATGGGTCCATGAGGTAGAAGTACTATGTAACATACAAGTCACAAGATATTCTAGAAGTTGTGGGGTAGCAAACACACACAAGGTTACAAGCAGCACTATTCACCTTCTCCAGCAGAGCTTCCTGCTACCTTACATTTGTAAGTAGCCTAGTTGCTCTAAAGAACAATTTTCTTCTTTGTTATAAATTTGTTTTTCCACACCATCTGCTCCAACCAGCAGTATTACTGCCCATCTCTTCTACTACTACTATTTTCCCCTATTAGTACTATACATGATTTGCTGTATTCTTGCAAGTATCACTGCCAGAGGCAGATTCTCAGGTCTATGGAAAAAGAGGTGAAGTTACCTAGACACATGAGCTGAATGATCAAACTTTCAAGGTTGTCCATTTCATAGGGAAGCTTCCTACCACTCTGCTTCAACTATGACTGAATTTTTAAAGACATCCTAAGGGTAACAGAATTTGTGGTACTTCTGGAAGATTTCTACTCAGTTCTGAAAAGAAGTTAAACCATGAACAGAATTGTTCATGCTTAACCCAACTGCTAAATACTCAGTATTATTCCAATTCCCAAACTTATATCATCATTCATAAATCCCTGTGATCTGTGTACCTTTCGTTGTTTAGAATTTCAATCTTTGCCTGTAGTAAGCTATGTATCATGTTAACTGTTCAGGAAAATTTTTAACAGCCATTCATCAAGGCAGCATACACAAAGCACAAGAAACAGAGGAAGATCAAAGCTGATTCATACTGAAGGCACTTTCACCGTTATGCCCATGCTTTTTATAAGAATAAGAAATGGACTTTTCATGTGATCTACCAGCACTGTTTTTGAATTTTATTAAGAACGATTTTAGTACAAACAAGAATAAAGACTGAATTGCTCCAGAAAAGAATTCAAGGAGGGTAAAAAAAGGTACAGTCAAATAAACGCAGCACAAAGTTTACATATAACCATGTAAAGGAGCTGGTAGTTGGCAACACTCCTGTAATTGTATGTTTACATATTCTTAGCTCAACTCCAGCCATTCTGCTAATTCCTGAAGATAACAGTTAAAAAAAAAAAAAGATAAATCACACATAGTGCAAGAGTGCAAAAAGATGGAAATACAGGGAGAGAATAGATATTAGTAGCAAGAAAGTTATGTCTCAACATAACCTTTAAAAAAATAAGAATAGGCTCTAACAAGGAAATTAAAATAAAGCAAGAAACCAGATGGACAGAGAATTCTAATCAGACCTTCAGCATTTTGCTGCTGGTTTGACATCAAAAAGACTGCGAATAAAAGGGTGCAGAATGTAGGCTTTCATCCTCACAGGACCAAATGCTTCATCCTTCTTCAGTTTTGAATATAACCAACTAACTTGTATCCAGGAATAATCATAAACTGTGGATTTTTTAAATCTGACTGTGACAAGATCTAAAGTTACCAGGGAAGGGAGGAAAAGAAATTAGTATTACCTCCCCAAAGTATTCAAGAACTTCAGCCTTCATTTCCTTAGAAGAAATAAAATAGCTCATCTAGCATAAAACTAAGTTCCATGTTAACATACTGACAAAATCATGCCTCGTGGTCTAATGCTTCCTTTCATTTTATTCATACAGTCCAGAAAATTAGTAGAATGAATTACTGTTTGCAAACCATAATGAAAACTTCAGACAGAAGTAACTGCTGCATCTCACCCTCTTCTCTCACAGCTGTTTATCAGCTAATTCTGACTCTGTTTCAGAATAAACACGTACAACCCAGTGGTGTTAGTATGCAGGAACTCACCTGACATTGTCTGTTCCAGCCTGTGGATCAGCGACTTTTTAGCACATTCAATGTCAGGACTTGGGTAATCCAATACCTGCCTGCACCAAACTAATGGACTGACACATTTTTGCACTGGAGTCGGTTTCTTCTTTGGGGACATATATAACCTGAAAAGGAGAGAGAGGAGAAAAAAAAATAAATATGAAGACAGACAAAATAAGCATAAGGTCAGGCATGTAACAAAATACCACATACTATACTATTTCTATTTTTATGCTGTATCTAGACTACAATCCCAAAATATAAAGAAAGCATAAGTTTTACCTTTAAATTAACTATTTTGGATACAGTATAATACTGATAACATATGGCTACACAAGGACTTCTGGTAAGAAACGATGCCTATATTGCTCACTGGGATATACTGAGTTATATGCGAGAAAAAAAGTATCTTCGCTTTTCAGACCTATTAGGTATATAGACAACTTCACTATGTCACATAAACATACAAATCAGGATTAATCTTTTCAGATTTAAGTAACATTTACCTGAAAGAAGGAAATAAAGCACTATGCAATACACAAGTGTTGTTTTCCTAAACACAAAGATGTAGCAAGTGATAAGCATCTTAATAGCCAAGGAACATTGCTAAAGTGCATGGAACACATCTACTATTTCAGTAGCCTTGAACAATAAACATTTTATTTTTACTTAGAATTTGAATCTGAGCACCTGATCCTTTAGTTTTCCTTTGAACACAGAACAAAAGGACTATCTCTGTCCTAAAGGGTATACAGTCAAGCATTAAAAACGAGGAACAAGAGATAATGCACATAGGACAGCAGAGAAACAATGAGATCATATTGTTCTGCAGGACATGCTGAGGCCTTTGCCCTTCAGCATCTCCACTCACTTGTTTGAACATCAGCATTCCATGACTGAATAAAGAAGTATTCCAGTTCAAAGGCTCTAGAAATTTAGCTGAAAAATTCTCCTTCCTCAACAACAACTTTTAAAGGAAAAGTCATAACCAATCACATGCTCGAAATTGGGATATTTAAGCCTGATCTTTGGACTAGAACCAAACTTGGAAATGTGATTCAGCAAAAGACAACAGTGAACTGCAAGATCTACAGCTCTAACTAGAGCTTATGCATACGCAGAAACAGTTAAATGACTGTTTCTTCTGGAAGTAATGACAGACTTCATACTCCAAGTGAGTATGTGGTTGTACACCACGCACTAACTCAGGAACATTTGACAGCCTAATCAGCCATGCTTCCATATAAAACAGCAAAAATTCTTGTTTCCTTTATGCCAGTGACATCAGCAACACAGAAGTTATTTCCCACAGCTCTATTATGAGATTAGTAGCTGATCCTTCCTCCATAATTCTAGAACTTGAACTCAGTTTGGTTTATAAGCAGCTTTAAAAGTTGGTTTGTTTTTTTTGGTTGTGGGGTTTTTTTGTTTTGTTTTTTTGTTTGTTTGTTTGGGGTTTTTTTGTTGTTGTTTTGTTTTTTAATTACTACCCTTAGGGTCACTTACAAAAGCTTCCCAAGAAGCACATTTATAAAACCACCATGAGTCTCTCGCCCAAAACACTGATCACTTTGTTTAGAGCATGTTCTGAAATACTCTTCCCTCATAAATACTGGAATTAGAAAGCTATGTTTGCAAATGCAGGAGAGAGCATTTTTATTATCTGCCAGGTTTTCAAACAAAAATGAAGCTGTTCGTAACAATACAAATAGCCGCTGCCATATACTATAGTCCATGTGGCTTATGCTCTGGCCGGTATCATGCTGGTCATTAAAATCGGTTTTGTAGAAATCTTAACAGTCTTTACAGGCACTCTGCCCACAAGAAAAGCTAAGAACCCATCACATATTTATAGTGCTAAAGATCCTTGGAAAGCACAAGAATCACTCCATTTTTACAGTTCTACGTAAACAATTCCACAAATTGCTGTACTTTCTGCAACTATCTGCATACAGTTAAAAGTAACGTTAACATTTACTAACTCTCTAACACTTCAAATTTACTGTCTTTTTAGCATTTATTTGCCTGTACTCTTTTCTGTCCTCAGGTATGTTTACACAATACAAAGACATGTCGAAGGTAACAAAGCCAAATTGTGCTGTACAGGCTAGACTCACTCCCAGCTCTCTGGATCGCTGACATGCCTTGCTGTGTTTGAGAAGTTCCATGCACATTTGAAGTGTTTACAGTAATACCCAGTATAACAGGCAAGAAATTAAAGTGCATGTCCTCTCTGAAAGACACACAAAAGAAATTATCTTCAACAAACCTATGAGACTAATCAAAATGGCACCTGGTATTTTAAGCTCCAACACATTCTTTTTTGCAATTTCCAACTGCTGCATTTGTTTCACAATTTAGTTTATTTACTGTTTTAGTTTATTTACTGAAGCAATCCAGGCTCACCCAGCTCCCACTTTTCCACCCCCCTTTCTAACTAAAGATGTATTGCAGATTTTCCCACCCTTTTCCAGTCAACTGTTTTTAACAACCTTTGTTTCACACCCTACAGTTCAAGACAAGACAGAACTTTAGAACATACGGATTTCATGCAGCTCCACTACCTCATGACAAACACATGCGCATCAGTGCAGTAACACAAGGGCTCTTTCAGGACACTTTCTTACACATCACGCAATTACAAAGTCTCATTATTATAAAGCAGCGATCTTGATTTCCCATCTGACAAAGAACATCCAATCTCAAGTTTTGAAGTGAACTTAACTCTACTTGCTTTGCCCAAGTTGGATTAAAAACTTAAGACCAAGGGCAAGGCTAAGAGTCAGAGTGGCACTTCTACCACTTCTTCCTCTCCTCCCAACAGAAAGGAGACTATGAAGCATATACAGGTAAGTTTATACAGCTAAGTGATCATCTTTGTCAAACTACTGTTTGACCCAAAAGATACAGGTCCTCCTTAGCTGAAGAGCTTTCCAGAAGAGATCCATTCCCATTTGTACCTGTTAATGCATTCTACAGCAATGCAGCAGCACAGCAACTTCAAGATTGAACATTACCAGCACAACTTAACACATCTTTAAAAACTACTAAATCACCTTCTCAAAACAGGGAGTTCAAAATGATTGAGCAAGCTGACTGCTTAACAGTTACCACCTGTACTACAAATGTTAACACACCAGAAACCTACACTCCAATTTCTCCACAAGAAAGTAAAGACTCTACAAATCAGTGACAAAGGGTCAAGTAAAAGAAAACAGTATACAAGAAGAAGCCCAGGAGCTTCAATCTATTTTGAAACACCATTAAGAAGTGCAGACACTATGATTCTGCTGCACACAGTAATACCGCCTTCCTTCAGCTGTCACTAGTCAACTATCCCACAGCAGCGCCAATCTGAAGTTTAAAGCAGCCAGGGGCTCTACTGATCAGTTCCAGGAAGACGCAGCACAAAAAGGGCAGAGCTTTTGCAGAAAGACTACCGTCACTACAAGCTCATATGAGAATGTCAGCCAAATGGGGCAAGCTGTAGCATGTTGCACTGGGACACAGTGCCGAGTCGCAAAAGGCTTTGAAGAAAGAGGACATGACATAGAAGTAGAAATGGAATATCTGCATAGGGATTACCTCACCTGATGAACACCTCCCACTGCATTAAAATACAAAAGGCTAGGTGCCACAGGCATGAAACCAGAAGCCAAGATTCTACTCAGGAAGAAAGGAAGTCTTTCTGTATCAAAATCGCTCTCCTGCTCAGTACAAGAGTGAGGGAAAAACATGCAGATGAATATGAAGTCACAGATCTGAATTAGAAAGAAGATGGCAAGTGGAAGGAACTTGAGTTAGAGCTCGTTTATTTTGGCTACATTAACTTTAAGCAAAAATTGGCAGGTACAACAGAGGCAATGAAACAAGAGAGCAGACAAAACACGTTGCAGGCAAAAGCAGGATTGAGAAAGCAACCTGAATAGAAGATGTGAAGTAAAAAAACAGAAATCTAAGGACAGATCAGTAAGAAATTCCCCTAGACTACATGAGGGAAATTCCACAAGGAAAAGCTACTAAAACAAATAAATCAAGAGAAAATAATACTGGAGAGTCTTGGAAAAAGACAATTTAGAAAACAGTGTCAATCTAAACTCTTCTAGATCAATCTAAAACTTTCATGAGATCCTATGTGAAGCAATTTAAGTAAGTTAAAATTTGAGATGGATTCTGAATAAACAGCTACAGGTAAAGATCCAAAGAGAATCTCAGGTTGCAAGGAAAAAAAAATATGCAAAAACTAAGTGACATCCCTGCACATATGTGGTCCACAGGTTTCCTTTCTCCTCTTCCCCCACCCCTGCAAAGTTCCTATCCTGCAGTTGTAACTGAGTGAGACACATTGCTCAGCCTGCAATTACTAATTTGTTGGTGTACTGAACTGAATGCTTCTAGTTCTGAGAGATGCATGAGTTACAGCAAAACTCCAGGTGTCTCAAAATAAGGAGGTGAATACTACAAACATGCTTTGACAATCTCATTAAACCCTCGTATTAAAGTTGCATCTCAACTACATGATGTCATTTTCAAGCAGAACTGGGAGGATTCAGAGAGGCTGCAATGTGCAACTGGGAACACAACTACCTTCTGGTCACCAGCAATCAAAGATAGTTAGCTGTGGTCTGGCTAGTTGCTGGAAATTATAGCCATTATTCATTTCCTCATCTCAAAAGAGCATGCTGCTGTCTGAAAGGGATGCTGTAGAAAGGGAAAAGAGCCCTTCAAAAGCTTGGAAGACTCCTGTAACACCACCACGTAGCCTCCCCAGAACTGTCACACAAACTCTGTACAACTGTCCACTGTTTGAGAAGCTTTTCAGAAGGAATTTGTTAGAGCACATATGCTCTGACATGGCATTGTTGATACTTACATGGACTAGAGAAAAATTCAGAAGCTCTCTGTCCTATTAAATGTGTTCCAAAATATAAGCCTGCTTAATTACTAGGCTGGAGAGCTCTACCAACACCTACAAAAAGTAGAAACGTGAATCATGCCTAAATGCGACATGATTGTGAGGTAGATTTCAGGAATACCATTAAGACAATAAAGGAAATTCATATCAAAGCTTTCATAATATCAAAGCACCAAACATGTTTAAAAGCCGTAAATAATACACAAGAAGATAGAGATGGAAAAAAGTTCTTCCTAAAGTCCTCAAACATCCATTCAACAACAAACATAAATATCTCAAAGACATTAGTCAAATGGAATATTATTTGATGTTACACCAGTTGTTTAATTTGACAAAATGGCAACTTCTCTAATCCTTAGTTCTCACACATGCTTCTTTTCAAATTATCTTCCTAGTTTGATAAGCCATTATCTGAATTTGGTTAAAAAAACACCTTTAAATCAGATTGACATTTAATCTGCCACAAAATGAAAAGCATCAATTTCTCTTTTAATTAGGCCACAGGGCAGGAATTGATCAGAACCAGCCCAGTTTCCAAGACGCCTAAACCACATTAATACAATGCCATTTTAGCAGCTGAAGAGGAAATGCTGCAATGTAATTCCGTGGGAGTTCATTTAGGTACAGCTCTATCCTAAAACACTCACCCTACACTTCACTAGCTCACTATGGCAAGCTTTCAGGTTCCAAAACATAAAGTTAGTGCTCGAAGACGTTAGACAATATGAGCTGAAAGACAATCATTACAGGTGACAATCATGTTTCCATCCTCTGTATCTCAAAACAGTCACTTAGCCAACTATAACTGGAATGGATGACTAGAACAGAAACATAGATTATTAAAAATAGGTGCAAATTTAACAGAAATAGCTGCTGAATGAGAATGTGTATAATAGTAAAAGTACTTGCTTTCCATTGTAACTAAACAGGATACCAAACCATATGAGGTCTTAAAAAAACCACTAAAAATATTACTTTGTACTATTAATATAAACAACCCACCAGTAATTTCACTTTAAGCACACAGTAACTGCCTTTTGTTTGTAAATTAAGTCAGCTGTTAGCTATTTCAGCCCTACCAAAGAGACTTTACATTACAGTGACATGAAAACATTCATAAGTGCTAGGCTAGCTTTTACAGCACTATCATTTAAAAAGGACACAACTGTTTGCTGAGCAAATATATGTACAAAACTAATACACAGCAAGCCCTGTACTCTTTCACACAAATATTGCATATAAATTTTGAAGAAAAAGCACTGTATGTTTTCCTCACATTTAAAAGAAAGCTCCTCAGAAAGTTTAGGTAAGTGACTGTGTAACAAGTTACCGCAAAGCAAGTTACAGTGGATTCACAGCACGTTAACTAATCTACAGTAATTGCCCACGTGTGCACGCTTATCCTGCAATAAACTCGGGACAGCTCACTTTTAGAAAGAGGCAGCCACCTTGCATACTGTTACCAAGTAATCTCGAATGTGCTACACACCCGCACCCAGCCTCACCCATCAAGTCAGGCAAGGAGCTGTACACCCTGTCCTTCCCCTCTGAAGATTTCTCCGCTCTGGTCCTCCTTCCTGCCCTTTTGACTTTTTAATACATTAATAAAAAAAGACCTGTTCAGATTGGAATTTGAACAAATTTAAATTTGATCCAATCTGGTTCAAGAACAGCTAAATAGGAACAGATTGTTAAATATAGAACAGATTAGCAAAGTCACTGGTAACTTCTTGAGGAAGTAATTAGCAAGCCTAAAGCAAAGGCTCCACAGGACTAGGTACAGCTCAGTACCGAGTGCACATGCACATATGCCTATTTGCAATGTTCAGTACCCTATTAGGAAGACAGTTTCAGCATATTAAACAGCATTCAGAAGCATACAGCCAAGAAACTCAATCTAAATTCACTGAAATATTTTTAGTAATTCACCATATGATTTGAAGATTGTCTCATGCGCTAAACTGTTTAAAACCTAAAACGTATCTGGATTTAACTAACCACAGCAGGGGGGGAAGCAAAAATAAAAAGTCCCAAAGTTCACTAATACTGTAATGCTGTTTTAATAGCTAATGCTGCTACTAAAGCAGCAGTACCAAAGTTCTTTTCCCTTATTAGTAACTTAGGCTAGTTCTACCTTCTCCTTTCATTCTTCACTTTACTTTTCTGTCCTGTGTAGATTTATCTAGAAGCATTTAAAGAATTAAAAACTAAAAATGAGCTGACCAACTCCAAAATGTAGATTTTAAAAGCAACATGTCACATTCCAGTATCAATTTCAGTCACAGTATCAACTGTTACATCTTAAATTCATAGCCAAACTTCTCAGCCACTGATCTCATGTGAGCATTAAATGTAAAAAAAAAAAGTAATTTTAGCAGTGAAGAAAACTGTTTTTTTGCCATTACAAGGCTACAGACAATTTCATAATGGGCTACATGAATACACTCTGTTGTGACATTAAACTTCACTGAAGAGATGCATTATGTTGCCCGTGATTTACGATTAATGTATAAAATCATAGTATCTATTGTCACTAGAATTCATGACATTCACAAATTTGGCCATCCCACTCCGAACTTACTGTGCAAATTTAGTATATTCTATTTCCCTAACGTGTTATAAGCCAGTAGACTGCAAGGCATAGGCTGAGAAATAAGAGTAGCTGCCTTGCACAGACTCATCATCTGGAAGATGATGCCTTGTGTTAATTTAGTAAGCTCGTGTTGGATGAGAATAAACTTATGCTCTCATGCTTCTCCAGTGGATCAGGCTGGATGTCAGACAAATGACTTCTCAGAGGAAGTGCACACATTGTCTCCTCCCTGAGCAACTAAAACATTGCTCATGCATGGAATCATTCCAGCATTTTTAAAGGTGTTTCTAACTCTGAAAGACATTTTTGTTTGTTTGTTTTTAATTTGTCCCCGTGTTCACTCCAGAAAGAGACCTTTGTAGATGAACCTACAACCAGTTCTGACCCAAGTCTGACTGCTTTTGTTCTGCTTCTCCTCCCTGTACACGCTTCCCTTGTGTTTCTCTGTTGACACTGTGCTCCTCCCCACTATTTCTCCTGCAGCTCTAATGGTGCTCCTCAACTAGTGTCACAGGAAGCTTCAAAAAGACAGCTAGAGAACAGCATGATGTTAAGAGAGAGCAAACCTTGATTCTTGGTAGAAGCTCATCCAAATGTAATAAAGACAAGGTGAACAGCCACCTGCAGGTACTTCTGCTGGAGCAGCATAGTAAGCAGTCCATTTGAAAAGAGAGGAACTGCCTAAGGTTAACCGTGGTCCTACATCATTAGCAATAAATGAAACCACCTAAGGACAACACATTTATGAGATGAAGGAGTATGTCGCATTTGCTGCCTTCACAGCTGAAAGAAATCAAGGCTTAACACACATGTGATGCACATCTGAAGAAGTCTAGCAGTACCTGTGGGCTAACTCTGCACTACCCCAGAAATTTTCCACAAGTTTCTCAACACCTCCACACCTTCTGAACTTGTGAAAGCACTGGCAATCGATCTGGCGGCGGAACTGGAGCCTGCTCTGCTCTCCGAGTGACCCGATGTAATACTCCCACCGCGGCCGAACAAAAGCAGAGCGGCAGGCCTCCAGGGAGGTGCGATGGGATGTGCAGAAACCAAAACACCCTGCCCCTGCAGGGCTCCGGTGCGCCTTGGAGAGCCAGTGCCTTCATCCAGCCCCAGAGGGCGAGGCTGCCTCCCTACACAAAGCCCCGAGACCACCTCCGCCAGCGGGCACACGGCTGGGAACGGCCCCTTCCTCCCGGGGACGGCGGGGTAAGGGGAGGACGGAGAGGGGCGCCCCCGGCCCATCCCCACCCCGGCCGCCTCCTCACCAGCCGGTCTCGTCCTCGTCGCAGCCGGCCAACCGCTCCAGCTCCTCCGGCCTGAGCAGCGCCGCGTCGTCCAGGAGGCCGTTGCCCTCCTCGCCGGCCGCGCCGCCGCCGGGCTCCTCGGGGGGCGGCCGCCGGGCGGCAGCCCTGGGGC
>VZTL01002583.1:162376-184410 GCA_013400535.1 Scopus umbretta | reverse complement strand
GGGCCGCGGGCGCTGCTGCTGCGGCCGCCGCCGCCGCCGCCTCCTCCTCCTCCTCCTCCTCCTCCTCAGCGGCGCCGGCGGCTGGCAGGGGGGGCGGAGGACGCACATCCGGCCGCCGCCGCCATCTTACCAGCCCGGCCCACCGCCCTGACGTCCCGTGCGTAGCACGGAAGCGTCACCGCTCGCTTCTCTCTCTGTTGCGTTGGGACGGCGTTGCCGGGGGTGGGATGACGTTGCCGGGGTGGGGCTGCCCCGGCGGCCGTGGCGGCCGCAGGTCGCGTTTGCGGGGCCCCGTCGGGGAGGGCCCTGCCTCAGCGCCGCCCGGCGCCCTGTGTAGGGGCTCCCCCGGCAGCCTCGCTCCTGAGGGAGCTGCCTGGCGCGGCCCGGGCTCCCGTCCCGTCTCTTGGGGGCCGCAGGTCCCTCCCAGGAGTTGTGCGGGAAGCCCCGGGGATGCCTTCCCAAAATGCTTGAATCCTCTGAAGGGTATGAGGTGCGCCCCTGGTCCAAGGCCCTGGCGATGGTCTTGGGCCCTCTGCGTGTGACAGGCACGTGAATTGTGCCCTGAATGTCACTTGAGCCTTTCATGGTGTGTAAACATAGCTAGATTCATGTAAAAAGTGACGTGAAATTGCCATCTACGGCACGACTTTTGCACCTTTAGGTTTAAGGAATTAGTGGGGCTTGGGGGTTTGTGTCTCCAGACGTCACCTGCTGGCACAGTGGGGGTGCTCCGGCCCCCCCTTCCCCGTGCCACTGTGAGACAGTGCCCTTTGTGCCCTCCCAATTTTTTTTCCTCCTCCCAAGCTCCATCTATTCAACAGCTTCATTTTGGAGCCTGCATTTGCTGGGGAGATGAACACCAGCAAGTGGGCTGGAAGGGGACTGGAGTCTGCAGGGGATGACACTACAGATGAGTAGCGTTTACCAGGCTCAGGGGGGGAAGATAACGAGAGGGGTGCTCAGATCTGTGGGGCATGCTGAGAAGGTGCGAAGCTTGAGGGCAGTAAATGCCACACGGTTGTGTTTGGGCTGTGTTAGGTGTGGTGCATGGACTGCTGGGGTGTTGAGGCTGTTAGATTGGAGTCTACAGCATTCTTGTGTATGGGGACAAGGCTGGGGTCGTTTCCTCGCTGTATGCAATACTCGCCCCTTATACATGCAAAGATTACGTTATCTCTGTGTACAGCATTGTTTGAGAGTTTATGCTGGGGTGGTTCTCCACTGTTCCTGTTAGGTCCTTGCCAGAATCCAGGCCTTTGATCCATANGCTGAAACCAGGACAATAATTCATGTCATTGTTTCCTCCAAACTAGTATCACCTTAAGTATTTAACTGTATTAAAATATTTCTGGGCTGGTATCTTAATAAAACAATTTAAATTACTCTTATGGTAATCTGTCTTCATTATCTTCTAGCAAAACAGACATTTTATCAGCAGCAAACCTTACCACAGATTTTGTGTAATTGTCACAACTATAAAACTCTTAAACTGTTTTGACCCGTGAGCTGAGACCTTTGGGACTCTGCTCATTGATACCACGTTAATAACCATCAGTGGCAGCCCTTGGAGACAGGTCTGTACACCAGTTTGTAAATCCAGCTCATTCTCTCTCAAGTCTGTATCATTCGGTACCAAGTCAAGTGCCTTAAGGGAATCCAGATATATTCTGTGAACACAGTTACTTTATTAACAGGACTTACAGCCCTCCAAAATGCCAGTAAAACCATAAAATGGGTTTTGACAATAAGGATCTTCTGTGTCACTGACTGTGTCGCTGCTGACAGTTCAATGGTAGTTGCCTTAACCTATGCAGGGAAGTTGATTCCGACATTTATATTTATATTTATACTTATATTTATTTAATTTTTTATTTACAGCAGGACCACACGATATAGCTTCCTTATTCTTCTTTCACTATCGTCAGTCCAAATGTCGGTGGCATGACAAACTTTCAGTCACTTGCATTAATCATGCTTTTATAATAGCAGTAGAAGGAGTTTGGTCCTTTCTACCCTGCAGCTCTTGGGATCAGGACGGGGCTGGTGGCTGGGGCTGGGAGGGGGATGGAGTGTGAAGTGGGGCTGTGATGAAGGACTCTGCAAGGGGACATAGGCAGACAGCGTGGAGGAGGACCAGGACCAGAAAGAGCCCCAGGCTCCTGGGAGCTGCTGAGTCAAACTGCAGCTGCTTGTGGTGACTACATCATGTTCAGGGGCCTCCTCTGTGATGTAATGGGGCAGCTCTGAGAGCCCCCAAGTGGTCTGTGCGCTGCCTGCCTCCTGCCTCCCTTGCCTCTTCCTCCTCCCTTCCTTTTCATCCAGCCCCTTTTATGGTCCGTCCAGATTCCCTACCCCAACTTTCTGTCCCCTGCTGACACCATTACTTTGCTGCCAGCAGCTCTAGAAAGACAGCTCCCTACAAGACACACTCCCCATAGGTGTGTGAATGGCGGGGGAGGAAAGTGAGAAAAAAGTTCGAGAACTGCTGAAGCATCTGCTATTTTTACAAAGAGTAACGGCAATTGAGATGAACAAAAGGGAGTCACTGGTTAATAGCCACCATAGTCTGTGCTTGAATAGCAAGGACCATGAACCCGCTTTCTCATTCACTCTTGTGCTGCAAGTGCCCTTCTCATGTTTTGGGAACTGAAAAGCAGCAAGGCTTGGACCAGAAGCCTTGCATTAAATCTCAGGTCAATAATGGGCTTCCACGAGTTTCTCAGTCATCAGATTCCAAGCTGGCACTGGCCAGATGTGAGACACCACACCTGAGCAGAGGCCCCTGGCTGATTATACACAAATAGTGTTAATTGATAGTAATGCCACAAAAATGAAACCTTTCCGCTGTGTCACAAGAGCAAGAGAAATTCCTCTGCATCTGAAATTAGACCCGTTGAAGATTTTTTCTGAGCAGCTGCAGTTTGCACACATGCTGTCTTTTCCACACACATGGAGAGGGAGAGGAAAAGCAGCATTTCCGCAGCAGTATTTCAGTATTTTCCAGATCTCAGTACCTGTGTGGGTGCTGCTTTTCTCTGACTTGGGGCAGGTGCTTAACTCGTGATGAGAGGAGATGAGGAGCACTCCCTCCAAAAGAAAAGAACCCTGAGCAAGGCTCCCATATCACTCCAGTAATTCAGCACACATTGCTCTGACAAGTGGTTCCTGAGAAAAAGGCCACCAGCAGACTTTTGATGGCCATTGAGCTCTTTAGCATGGACAACCCTGTGGTCAGTTTCTCACAGCGGTAATTTGCTGCATTGTTGTTTTTACATGAGGCAAAACTGTTAGAATCTGACTTTGAAACTTTTATTTCAGTTGTCATCTGGGAGAACAAAAGATCCCTCAGGGGAAGAATACATGAAGATGGGCAGATGCATAGTGGGAAGTAAACATTTGTAGCAAATATTTAACTTCACGCCTGGAAAACTAGGCTGTGTATTAAGCAGCTTTGTTTAGTCTCCCTGCAGAAGGTTGTTGCCTGCCAGACTTCTCAAAGGAGGTGTTCAGCAGGCCCACACATGTTCATGTTAGGCAGCGTTTATCTAAATCTTTGACAAAATAGAAAGTATCATTTGTCTTTACAATGCATAGTATGTGCAACCGTTGCGTACAGAGTAGAATAAGTATGTTCCTTCTATAATATGTCCCTTTCAGAATTCATTTCAAAACTGTTCAGCTGGTTTGACTAAAATAACCAACATTGTAACTTCAATTATTTATAAAAGATATATCTGAGCATATCTGGCCTCATCAGTGGTGAGACAACTCATTTAGGCCTTTAGATTAGACTTAGGTTATTCAGAAACTCAAAAATACCGCCAGTGTCTCTGCACACATCTTCAGTAACTGTCCTCTAGCAACTGTGAACAGCAGTGGGCTTTGTAAAGGCATCTGTGTAAATACATTTAAAAATCTTTATAAATAATTTTAAAAAGGTATTTACTACTGACACTATCATGGGCAAAAGAGAGATCCACATTCTTACCAAGTTACAAGCCTGCCTGAAGGGCAGGCAAGATTCCAGCTAATTTCTGCCATGGAAAGTACATCTATCTTTGGTATCATCAAGTAGAAAGTGTAGCTCTTTGGCATGAATTTATATGCCTCTTCTTTTTCTGCACAGAAAAAAAGATGTTAACATTTTGACCACAACCATCTTTAAACATGTATTTTATGCTCCAAAGCTGGAGCAAGAGCAATTCTAGGACAATACACAGATTCCTAACAAGGCTGGTGTTCATGGCTTACCACGTGGCTAGAAAATCAATGAACAAGTATTTACTTCAATCTTTATAATTTGTATAATTAATTTACTGATGATTCTTTTCAAAGACTATCATCACAATTGAGCATTGTAATAAATCTTTCATCTCACAGAATCACAGAATGGCTGAGGTTGGAAGTGACCTCTGGAGGTCATCTGATCCAACCCCCTGCTCAAGCAGGGCCACTAGACCCAGTTGCCCAGGACCATCTCTAGAGGGCCTTTGAATATCTCCAACAATGGAGACTCCACCACCTTTCTGGGCAACTTGTGCCAGTGCTTGGTCAGAAGAGGACACAGTACTCCAGGTGTGGTCTTACCAGTGCTGAGCAGAGAGGAAGGATCATCTCTCTCAACCTGCTGGCAATACTTTGTCTAATGCAGACGTGATATTCAGGAGGAACCTCCTGTGTTTCAGTTTGTGCCCATTGAGTATTGTTCTGTCACCGGACACCATTGAGAAGATCCTGGCTCCATTTTCTTTACATCCTCCCTTCAAGTGTTTATATGCATTAGTAAGATCTCCTCTGTACCATCTCTTCTCCAGTCTAAACAGCCCCAGCTCTCACAGCCTTTCCTTGTAGGAGAGATGCTCCAGTCCCTTCATAATCTTTGTGGTATCTCCCTGTCTGTCCTGTTCTAGGAGCCTAGAACTGGACACAGTAATCCGGCTGTGACCTCACCAGTGCTGATTAGAGAGGAAGGATCATCACTCTCTGCCTGCTGGCAATACTTTGCCTAATGCAGACCAGGATACCACTAGTCGCCTTTGTGGCAAGGGCAAATAGCTGGCTCATCTTCAACTTGGTGTCCACCAGGACCCCCAGTTCCTTTTCTGCCAAGCTGCTTTCCAGCTGGGTAGCCCTCAGCATATATCAGTGCAGGGGGTTGGTCCTCCCCAGGTGCAGGACTTTGCACTTGTCCTCGTCGAAGTTCATGAGGCTCCCGTCAGCCTATTTTTCCAGCCTGTTGAGGCCCCTCTGGATGGCAGCATGACCCTCTGGTATATCAGCCACTCCTGCCAGTTTGTTGTTATCAGCAAACTTGCTGAGGGTACACTCTGCCCCATCATCCAGGTCATTACTGAAGATGTTGAATGCATTTGGACCCAGAATTGACTCCTGGGGTACAGTGGTAGCTACTGGCTTCCAGCTAGACTTTGTGCTACTGACCACCACCTTCTGTGCCCGGATCACTGCAGACATCCCACGTAATATTTGAATATTCACACTAGGTTCATTATTATGGTATCTGAGTACCTTCCACAGGTTTAAGATTTTTTGCTCCTTGCATTTTTTGCATATCTGCATGTACAGTTCATTAACAAATGCAAATTCGGTTTTGTCATGGAGTTAGTTACCAGTATTTCATGTTTATCAATCACTTGGAAATAACTTAATTGCTCTTTAGAATACTGCTGAGCTCAACATACTTAAAATGCTGTGGTGAGACCGAAGTGACTCAGAACGCTGGGAAAGGATTTTCTGTTGTCAAGATTAATGATGTGTGTTCATCTGCAGACTGCAGTGATTTCATTCACTTGGGTAACATTGAGTGAAACCTTATATGTCTCCACCCGTATGAAGCAATCTTCTTTTTAACACTCAAAAAAAGTTTCTAAATTTACTGAGAAGTCTCCTGACACGCCTTTATTAAGAAGCCAGTGCTGGAAGGAAAAAGATTTCATTGTGCCCAAGAAGTTCTTAAAACCGTTTTCCCTATGCACTTTTTTAACAGGAAAAAGTACCAAATCTTCTTTGGAATGCAAAGTAATTGAAAAATGAGCAACTTTCAAACATGTTGGAAGTTTGAAATGCTGTATTTACATGCATACTGGAAAAGCTAGTATGTTTTAAATATATTTTTGGTGAAATTTTCATGAAAATTTGTAACTGAAGTGGGGAGAGAGGGTATACAGATAGCATAGACCAAACTTTGCAATTAAATTAGGTTTATGCTCAGTTGATTAATTAATGACTTTTATTTAACAAGGCTGTGCTTCTGCTTGAAGACAATATGCTAATACTGACAAAAATAATTAAGACTGACAATGAAGAAAGGAAGATGTGTGACCAGTTTTAAAGGTGGTTGTAGTAATCTAAATACTGTACACAAACAAAAGAATTACCAAAGAAGCCTGGGATATTACCTCTGTACTTGAGCCTGGAGAGGAAACAAGAATATGTTATTTGAGAAATGGCACATGGCCGTATGCTTAAAAACTACAGCGTAATGCAACTTCAACTTTTGCTCTTTTTTTTTCCCCTTTTCTGTTTGGAGAATGCATTTGGCTATTGTGCAGAGCACAGCAGGTAACCGTCGCCATCTAGTGACACCACCTTGTGCCTGAGTCAGAATCGGGCACTTAAGCTGAGCCTTCCCAGGGAGAAGGTTGTGCACCAGGGCTCTTGACAGCCTCTTCCAGAGGACCTGAGGTCAACAGACCTCGGTCCCCGTTCTGGTGGCTTAGGGCTTACTCCTGAGGAGCTTTCCCAGAGGTGGTACAAATGTGTGCGGAGAGTTTCTGGTGGGATTTGCTGTGGGGAGGTAGCACAGGTATGTGCGTGGTCTGGCCTCTACCCTGACAATTTTCTGCCCAGATTTGGGGCACTTGGAGAAGAGCCCCTGCTCATTCCACAGTGGAAGAAATTCCTTGTATTTGTAGGATGTCTTGTAGTAAATCTTATGGTGTAACTGGTCCCAACTCCTACTGATCTTGTCTTCAACATCAGTATTATTATTTATCACAGTATCATGATTTTTTTTTTATTTTGGATTCTTGTCTGGGTTTTGTTTTGTGTTGTTTTTTTTTTAATATGTCAAAAGTGTGCTGATTTTATCCAACAGTGGTAAAACAACAAATAATGGATAGGATCAAGCAAAACATTCCTGCTTACATTGCTGCTTTTTCTAGTGCCATACACTCTGTGGTCTCCTGCTGCTCAACTAAACTAGCTAGCTCCAGGGAGGAGCTGAGTTAGCCACTGCGGCCTCTGTCAGCAAGGATGAGCAAAAGGAAAGGCCCTGCAGGGAAATCAAAAGAAAATTCAAATTCGTTTCTTTCCCAGAGCATGTTTCTCACTGCCTAATTAAGTGCATACTTTCTTGCTGAAGTCCACAAGAAGAACCATCATTAAATTTCCCACTGCAAGAATATTATAGGGTTTGTGAATTGGGAAAATATTGTTTAGAAACCACAATGGATTACGAGAGCAGGCTGTGCTGGGAGGGTGGGCAGGAGACGCCCTGGAAGGGGTTGCATGGTTGCAGGCAAATGGCCCTCTCGTGGTGGCTGTCAGCAAAGTCACAGGAAAACACTGATCTTGAAATGGCAGGTCGCTCACTGTAAGTCAGTAGGCTTGATACAGCTCCTCCTCCCCCAATCTGTAGGTGGATCTTGATGAACAATTTGGCGTGAAAAAATTAAGGACAGATTTATTCTATTATTTTACTGTGGAGTTATTTGCCTCCCTTCCAATATTATCAAGACATTCACCAAGCAGACTAACTGCAATTTTTTTCTTTTCAGTAATGACTTATTGACCACAACAGCAAGATCATCCTCCAAAGTATACAGTACAAATAATCTTATTTATTTTGCTGTGCTTCTACTTTAGTTTACATCCATTTTAAAGACTATTAAACATTAAAAAAAGGAAACTGATAAAATTGTCTGTTTCATTATCTGTATTCCTGCATTGTATTTACTCTGTTTCTTTAATTATCCCCATTAGATTTTAAGATCTTTGGTTGGAACAGTCATTGGACGTTTGTTTATTAAGTGCTTTGTTACTAGTATACCTAATAATACTACTTAATGGGTAGCCAAGCTCTGCTGACTATAAGTAGCTGAAATATTAATTGAAAAAAATTAATGCTACTCAGCTGATTCGTAGTATAAGCACACATTGAGCCAGCATAGTTCAGTTGGCTAACTGTGGAAGGCAGCTGGAGTTCCTTTAAGCCAGTGCTCCAGAAATGATCTTAAGTATGTATCCCAAAGGGAAAAATTACAGGAAATAACTCCATTCACAATTAACTGAGAAACCCTTAATATTATGTGTAAAGAGAGTGCCTACAAGGAACAGAAAAAGAAAAAAATGTCATGCCAGACAGAAGGCATATAGAAAGGTAAAAATGTCAAAACTCAAGCTTAGGTAGAGGCTGCAAAAGAAATTCAAGCAAATAGTAAAAGGTACCTTGGCCATATAAACAATAAAAAAGAAGTGGATACCTTACAAAACATAGATGTGGTTGCAATTAAAGATAATCTAAGTCCCACCCCAAACTACCCGAGTATTTGGCTCAGTGTCAGTAATGATAATGCCACAGTACACAGGGGCAAAACCAAGAATGTCCATGAGAATGGGTCTGGAAGGAAAAATTGTCATGTGCAAGGTGAAACCAAATGAAAAAGACCTCAGCTCTCAAGGGGGCCCGCTCACTGAGATAATAAAGCCAGTGGTAAGAGTTTTAATGCGTTTACTAAAACAGACGGCACCACCATATGATTAAAAAAATAAAAAATGAAGTCGTGCTCTTTAAGGAGAAAAGCGATCCACAAAAGTGTATTAGGAAGATCTCAATTGCCTACAAGGTCTCAACATTTTGTGAAAGAAATAGAGATGTGAAAGTACATAAAAATGGGAGAAATAGTTACCAAAGACAGATTGTGCCAAATTAACTTGGTATTTTAATTTGCTAAAATACATGATGTTTTTAGAGAATGGAATTGCAATAAAGCAAATCCATATAGATTTCAGTAAAGTGACTGACATGTTGTGTGGAAGTCAGTGTGATGACGCAGGAAAATCAGAGGGAAGAAACCAGCTGAAGAGCAACAGCAATGGCTGTACTTAAAGGAGACTGCTCAGGCTATAGGGAGATTATTTGTGTAACTGTGGATTAGGGATTGACTTCATTTATAATTTCTGTTAATCATTATGTCCAAGAATAGAAACAATTAATGAAATACACTAGTGACAGAAAGAAGAAATCTGACATGCACGGTAGGACTGAATTACCATAAAGCAAGGGCTCAATTAACAGAAGTCTAACACAACAAAGACAAGGGACTTAGAGACTAGGAAAAATTTCTTCACTAAGTACAAGTTCACCAGATGCTGACAAAAGTTGAAGAGGAAGGCCTGTCTGGTTTAGTCAGTTGTCCATCACAGAATGTCTGAAGACCACTACGTGACATCATCATGAAATCTAAAGATCTATAGGTGCTGTATTTTAGGTAGGTTAAAGGGAAACTAACCCTTAAAGGGTGCAACCGTAGAAGCTAAGACCTTATGCAGAGTACTCAGAACAACTCTGTCACAGTGCAGAAAGATCATACTGGGAGAAGTTCAGGAAAGAGGACCTTAAAATGGCCAAGGAAATACTGATACCTTCGGTATAGGCCAGCAAGTGTCTTGTTTACCTCAACCAGATGTGGTTTCAGAGGGTAACAAAGGTAAACACTGGGGAAGAAGAACTATGCAAGTCAAAGGATACGACCCCGAGAACAAATAAGTATAAACTAGCTACCACTGAATCTAAACTGATAATAGAATCACAGAATCATAGATTCATAGAATCACTAAGGTTGGAAAAGACCTCTAAGATCATTTAGTCCACCAGGCCTCCTAAACCATGTCCCAAAGTGCCACATCTACACGTTTTTTGAACACCTCCAGGGATGGGGACTCCACCACCCTCCTGGGCAGCCTGTTCCAATGCTTTAATAGACTCATAATAATAATAGACTCATAATAATAGACTCATCACCACCAGATAATCTAGAATTGCTCATTACTGAGGGGAGTAGAGGCCAACAGCTGTCTTCCATCTAGAGTTTGCTACCCTTGTTTGTGGCCCATGCTTGTGGGCCTGCTGTGATAACAGAGGTGGGAAGGGGCTCTTAGTCCCATGTTTTCCAGCTTCCTCCACATTCAAGTTGCAGTTCTACACAGTCTGAACATTCCCAATACACGCAATACATTAACAAGCAATACATTGGTGCACATGCTTAACTTTAAACACAGGATTGGTCCCACCAGGTCTTCAGGTTTCAGGGGAAAACCTGAGCCATAAGAAAAGAGGGATGTGTAATGGAACCTCTAATTTAAATTCAAGCAAGGCAACCCATACAAGCTTAACAGAAAGTAAGATTTTGCTGCATTTTATAAACCAAATTTAACTCACTATAGTGTAAATATGTCAGTGCATAAAGATGAAAAATATATAGACTATAACCAAAAACTGACCTTGCTTTTACTCCCTATTAAATCACTAGGAATTAAAAGCTTGCAGCATCAGGGCCCCTCAAGTCCTTTTGTAATTCAGGTAAGTTGCAAACTTACAGATTCAGTGTTGTTTTTTGTTAATGCATATAATAATTATGAGTGTGCCAGTACATATAATATGTTGCAAGTGGCCACTGACATATATCTTTTTAAATATATTTTTAATATACATATTTAAAATATATATATATGTATTAGACTTCAATCAAAATGCTAAACTGAGGTATTATAATGTGGTAAGTAACATAGCAATAGAACTGTTCTACCTTGTTGCTAGGTAGAATATCAAATTCATAATCCTTTTAAACAATGATATTCTTCTACCAAAATTAAAATAAATAAATATCTGAACATGTAGTTACCATCACAGAAAATCCCTTTATTGAGGGCTTGGCAATAACTAGCAAAACACAACAGGTACTTTTTATTAGAAGTTACCTTCTGCATGAACCCTGCTCCGTGAATATCCCTGGCCCCTTGAGGTATTGTACTTTGTACACATGCAGTTTAACTGATTTTATCATTTGCAGCTTGAAACAATCTTCGGAGTGTGCCAGTGAGCTGTGACCTTCTAAATGCCTTTGTTGCTTGGTGGAAAGCTTGAGTCACTCATTGTGAAGGATTTGTGGAGGATGCAAAATCAAAAGAATAGATGGGACAGATTCAGCCCAGGTGTGGCTGCAGTCAGTGGTGCTCTAGAGCTAAATATGAACCAAGATTAAGCTTCCTCCAGGAGAATGAAGCTGCCTTAGGCTGAGGCACCTGTGGTAACACTGTCTTGCTCCCATCACAACCAAGCGCCCACGTTAGGGCATGGTGGGGTGCTTGTGTCTGGTACAATAAGACACATTTTGCACTTCCGTTTTTAACAGGTCTGAGCCTGTTCCAGTGCTGCACAATTCTTTAAGTACAGAAAGCCCTACGTAAAAGCTCAGCTATATTCAGACCTCAAAAGATGTGCCAAAATGACAAAAGTCAACCCTTGGTGGAAAGTTCAGAGTAGAGAGAAAATTCAAAGGCCTCTTATTTTTAACAAAGAATGTAGCAGTTTGTCTCCATTTCCCAGCTCAAACAATGTGGCAGGCTGGCGAGAGTGAGATATTTTCTATGGGCTCAGTTCCTACTATTGTTTACAAGCCAAATGTGAGGCCAGATAGTAATGGGGTCAGCCCACTCATAGTCATGGCACAGGCGTCTCTTACTAGTGACATGCCTGTGTATTAGAACAAAGAAACACGTGAAGGCAAGGGACTTGGAGTCTTCTTCCTTTCTCATATGCATTTTGGCAAGAAAATTTTGAGAAAAACTTTAGAGTTCCTCCAGAGAATTTTATTATTCTTTTTTAAAAAATGCCTTTAGTGCTCATCACAGTTGATTTTTCCTACGAGTTAAGCATCTAAGCAGTGATAGCTAAATAGTTCTCTGAAAATACTGGATTTATGACAGAATCCAATGAACCAGAGGGGGATAATAATTTGGCAAGAGTAGGATTATTGCCTGTTGTTCATATTGTCATATTTCTGCAGTTCAAAGTGATGAACCAAATTGCATTGTTTTCACTTGTTTTTCAATAGGTGTATAGCAAATTGTGTGTGTGTGTGTATCTCTGTGTCTATAAATGCACATACATGCACCCATACATCTATTAAGCACCATATTTGCAGACCATGTTGGATCTGAAAAACTGTTAGAAAGCTGGACTTCAAACAGAACAAGATTAGGCTTAGTCTTGAATTAAAGGAGGTTGCCAGAAAGCAGGAATGAAGCATGAAGTGGAAATGCCCTCTTTATGTCACTTGAGGCTCCGTAGCTGCCCTTGTACCTCAATTTTAAGAGCTTTTAGGGTCAATGAAGACATAGAATTGTTTTCAGCAAGACCATAGCTATGGACATGACATTGCAAAGGATGCAATACTCATCTCCACTCAGCTTTGCTCATGGGAGTTGAATTAGACAAAAAAAAAAAAAAGTTGTATTTTCTGCCCCTACTTTATTTAACTGGTAAATATTACTTGACAAGTGGACATCAGTTAAATAAAACCTTTTAACATTAAGTTACTAATTCTTTAATAACAAAACATACTATTTGGCTGCGACTCTTTTGAAAATATATAACATTAATGGCTGTCAATGAAGACTGGAAAAATGTTTTTAGGGTGAGTGCAGGATGTCAAATTCACTGTAGAATAAATTCAGGTAGGTAATTATCACAGTGGGTTTACTCTGAATTGTCATTACTGGGGTGCCAGCCTGATAAGGGCATAAATTAAGGTCATGTGGCAAAATGCTTGGACTGAAGACTGCTGTCATATTACTGATTGCATTTGTTGAAGTGGGCTGACAAAAGCAACCACATGCATGATGTGTTTTATTCTCCAGTTTGCAATTGTGTTAGGGAATCACAAATGCACTAAAGTTCCATAAGCAAAGCCATAGTCTGTCCTATGTGTAAATTCAGAACAATTTCACTAGGAATGTATCTACAATAATGTTGCCATAATCAGAATCTGAACTTCTCTTGGGGATCAGGGTTTTGGCATGATAGCCTTCCAATCAAAGTGGTTCAGCTACTTCTAATGAAATCAGTGTAACATGGTTATATAATACAATGATACAAACCTCTTGTAAATGAGCAATATTCTTGTCTCCCAAGGGAGAAAAGTTACATTTTTGCTTTGTGTTCTAAGCCTATGCAGAGTCTCACATGAGACACTACGCACAAGCTAAAATTACACAGACCACCTACTTTTCAATAGTATATTCTAGCTAAATACACCACATCCTGAGACAACATCTCCTTTCAGCGTTTTTGCTATAATTTTGGTGTAACTCCACTAAAGCCAGCCATGAAATTCCAGTTTTGCTGAGGTCAGAATCTGTTCACTGCTGCATCCATACCTGTTGAATAAATTTTGCCCTACCACCTGCATCTGAAGGCTAAACATGCTTTTGGATCCTAAGGGTTGCCTCTTCAAGCAGGCTTACTGTTTCCTTAGCAGCCGCATGTGCGGCTTCTAAACCACACATGGTGCTATCACAGTGTCTGAGGCTGCCCTGCAGTGTCAACCAGCCACAAATTTTGCTCGGGGCTCCTGGTAGCTGCATGCTGCAGATAGTTCACACTGCCTCCACGCCACTCTTAAGCTGGCAGGCCTGTGGTTTTCAGATCTAAGGATCTTTAGAGAGAGGATCCTACTGAATGAAGTGTGGCCCTTCTTGGTTACCTCCTGTGGGTCCTCTGAG
Organism: Scopus umbretta; assembly: GCA_013400535.1. Taxonomy (NCBI): domain Eukaryota; kingdom Metazoa; phylum Chordata; class Aves; order Pelecaniformes; family Scopidae; genus Scopus; species Scopus umbretta. The sequence continues at coordinate 170,607 of VZTL01002583.1, read as the reverse complement.
AAGTAGCTAGAGGCCCAGGGATCACAAGCTGAAAACCACCAGAGCTGCGCAACCCAACACCCTAGTCCACATCCTTGCCTTTTTAGGTAGCTATTCTTTGTATCAGTACTAGCAAGGAACTTCAATGTGCTCCCCATCGCTACTGTGCTGACCCTGTATGTGAGGTAAAATGTGCAAAGAAATGATGACTTTTTATGTTCTCTTCCATTTTATGTACACACGTTACTTCCTGTCATTTAATTACATTAGCACAACAAGCCACCCCTCAAATCAAGCTGCACTGTACTGAAGATAGAGACCTGGTTTTAATAATTAATTTCCTGGGTTACAGCAAGTTGCAACGCAGCGTTATACACTAGCAGAGAGAAAGGGGAAAGAAAGATTTGGCAAACGTGCGTGGTTATATGATTATATCAATCGTTGTGGTCAAGAAGGTCCACCACTTATTAAAGAAGTTTAGCAGAGCCTTTTGCAAATATATGGATCCAGTAGCTTTAGAGAGGTGTATGCACGTGTTTTTGAATGCTAATTCAGCCTGATATATGTATCTTTTACCTTTTGATCCTTAAATTGATAACTGTATTAATGTTCCTTGCAGAGTCTTGTGAATTTTACTTCTAAAGTACCAATCACCTGAACATTTGATAATGTATCTCCCCAGTTTCTTTTTCCTGCGTGGAGTTAGCATTCATTGTTTTATCACTCCTGCCTAGACTCTGGATATGAAAATCCCGAAATCTCAGGTGGCATAACTCTCCATGTCAAAGGAAAATCTGGCATCAACTGACAACAGTTAACAACTGAAAGGATAAAAAGTCATCATGGTGAAAATCATCTGGAATCCACAGGAAAGTTAATCCTAGCTGGATCAGCAAGAGTTATTGTCATGGTGGGTCATGGCCTGTGCCATGATGCTCCCCTTCCCATTCTCAGTGTCCCAGCAGAGGCAGCCGGGACGTCCCACTTGGAGAAGTTGGCTGCCTAGTCCAGAAAAAAAAGTTTTTAGAGGGGACTGCTCAGAGGAGGCAGTGATCAAAGAAAGGACAAGTGATGCATACAGATAATTGCTGCTCCAGGAGTCTAGATTATAACCACAGCTCACGCACAGATGTCCCATGGTATACTAGGCAATTTTTATAACCAGAAATGCTATACTATCCCAGGCATTGCCTAAGACCCCAGATTCCCTGTATTCCAGTTGCTTTGAAAACTCCTTGGTATTTTGACCGTACTTTCCTATTGTGACTATGGTATCATGTAAAGTCTATGGATTCAGGTTCTTGCCCTCCAGAATAACCTAAGAGAGATCCTACCAGCATGTTTGCAGTCAATACCTTATTGGCATCCTTTAAAGAAGTCTGGATGACCTGTATTTAGGAGTATCTTTCCTTGGGGTGGCATTTGTCTGTAGGAGCGGACACATTTTACCAGGCATAACACAAGGTTTCTAGCACCATGCACCAATGTCCCAGCCTGTTGCTATGATGATTTTGCTTTTTCACAGTCTCTTCAAAACTGTGGTACCGCCAGGATCCATCCTCACATGTACTGCAGTGAAACACAACCCAGTGGCTGGCATTGAGCTGGCAACAGAAGGCTGGAAAATAGGAAGGAAGTAAAAGCTGCTAAGAATGAGGCTGCAGGAGGCGCTCTCTCTAAGGATGGCTGAAGGAGACAGGATTTCTTCCTTTTCTGTTTGTACCCTTTGCTATTTCGCTATTTCGCTATCCTATTTATGTCTGGCTATAGACTGTGAAAATGGGCAATATTTAACTAGCAAATGGGTAAGTATCCCTTGAACTGGGCTAATAGCCCACATTTTTGTTTACTGTTCTCTTACGGATGCACGTTAGTGCTACAGGAATGCTCTTTTTTTCTCAGATCGCTTAAAATTTGTCCCAGAACATGGCCAATGTTTACATTGTCTTTTTCTATGAGTTATTTGTCATGGGCCATAAAACAGAGAGACCCTAATCTGCAATGATTCAGAAAGACTCCGGAGAAAAGACACAATAGTGACAGGGGAGCCTGCGCTTCCATGGCTTGGGAGAGACCTGTGTCTGACCTTATGTGGCCATAGCAAAGAAAGGATGCATGCCTGATGATATCCCAATTACCATGTTCTTACCCCAGTAATAAGAGCTGGTCAGACTTATTAGTGTTTTCTTCAGTGTCTTTTTTTTTCAGTTTTATAGTGGGGCATGCTGTCCCCAGTGGACAGTTAAGTGAGGTCTGTCTTTTAGGACTTCCTCCAGCCAACAATCTTTCTATGAATTTGCTTGCTCACATTTTACAGTGTAGAAAAACTGTGATGACAATAGGTACTTCTGAATTTTAAGTATGTGGTCTGTTCCCAGAAAAGAAAGAGCTCACAGGGTTCTCATACAGAGAAGTCAAATCTAGTATGTAGCCCACCATCACTTCTGTGTACCCCATGATGTGCTGGATAACCTGTTTTTTGAGTCAGTAGAAGAAGGATAGCCAGACCTGAAGATGAAGGTAACTTTTCTCCTTATTATAACCTGTTGATAATGAATTCAGAAGAGAAAGGTTTTCTTTCCTCCAGAGAAGGATGTCTCTTTTTCTAATAAAAGAGGGCAGGGAATGCCTTTGTGGTCTAGCCATTGTGGCCAGAAAGCTGTCTGTTGTTATGGTGGTAGAGGAAATACACTCTCTGCAAAGAGGAACCAGAGGGACAGGGATTGTTCAATTGTTTGAATTGCTTAAGGAGTAAAGAAGGTAAAAGTAGATAAAAGTAACATTCAGTAGCAGTAAGCAGTTTGCTTGTCCTCAGAGGTAGGCAGGAGATTTCCTAAACACATAGCCATTACGCAGATGTCGAGCATGCTTGGTGCTGGTGTGCCCAGATCAATTCATGACCGCTGGGTCCTCAGAGCCCCATGGGATTAAACAACTGTAGTCATAACCTAGCCCTGTATTGGAATCATCTGTCTCCTCAAAGAGTAGGCCAGGTGATATATATCCTTGCAGATCTTTTTGATGGTCACAGAGATCTGACTTGCCAATAAAAAAACACAGTGCCTCTTGCGTTTCCGGTTTTCACTTCTGGACCAGGCTGGCAATCTATATTCCAAAGCACAGCTACATTGGAGATGTATGCAGGGACTCATTGAAACACAGCAGGCATGAGTTTTGTAGTTGGCACTAGCAAATACATCCCTCTCTGTATAGGAAAAATCTATTCCCTCAAAGACATGCAGTGCCTCTTAAATGTCACAGGTGAGTAGAGACCTCAGTGGAAGAGCCAGCTGCTTCTGTCTCACTCCCTACTTTTCATGAATTTCAACCTATTGCAGCAGTAAAGGCTTTAGAGGAACAAAGAAGGTTGATTGCCAGTTATGGAAGACTGAGAAATAGATTATGGGCTATGCAAGGTGCAGATTAGTTGATGGTGGGGAAAGTGCTAGGATGACCTTGTTGAGTTATTGTGATGGCTTGTGGACAGGCAATAAATGTTGCCACAATAACTCACAGGTCTGTTGTAAAAATACATTTATTTGTATCTGTGAAAGGTAGGCTCCATCCAGACCAGCATCCTTCATTCTGTGGTGACCACAGATGGATGATCAGGGAAAAGCAAGAACAGGGAAAGCCTTTATGACACCTTCATACAAGTGTTCCTCAAGGCTCTGTCTCAGAAGGCTTCCTGGAACTGTCATGTTGTGTCTCTCTAGTGATTCTCAATAGATCCCTCTTTCAAGTGTCTCTCTTGAAATGAATCTGATCTGCTTCATCTGTAACATAGTTTGAAAAGCAAAAAGTTCCACCTGTCTTCTGGCTGCTGCATGGTGAACCATCTCCTTTTGTTTGATTTCAATCTAGCTCTTACCTGCTTCACTGGAAAACCTCTAGCTCTTGAATCAGAAGAGACAGTGAACAGCAGATTCTTATTCACCTTTTCCATCCCATTCAAGATTTTGGAGACCTTTATTGTACCCTCTTTACATAATTTTTCTTAAGGGCTGGAGATGATGCATTCCACTCATTTGCAGTGATAGATGCCACAGAAAATCCCATTAATATATCAAATGTTTCCTCAGAGTAAGCTTCAAAAAATGCATGGAAAAAGAAAGCATAGGGTGCCTGTAAGATATCTAAAGGAAAAGACTGGAGAATTGATCCACTCATAAACTTTATCCTTCCTGAATGAGGAAGCAGATGAGTGGAGAAGAAAGCAGAAGAAACAATGTGATTGTGTAATGAAATATTGCATCAGGATGCACACACACAAGGGTTCTGTAGTAAAATTACAGAGATGGTCTTCATTTTGGCATTTCTGACTTTGAAACTTTAGCATATATGGATTTCCTGTGAGAAAGGGGATAAGGCATTTGTGAGGCCATAGCCTATTTTCCTCCTCTCTGTCAGGCACCACCAGGCTGTAATGGCCCTGACTATCCACCCAGGGCCTCCCACCACCCTGCCCATGGCCCAGGACCCCATTTCAGTCCCCCAGGGCTGTCAGTCCCCAATACCTAAGCAGTGTTGGTCTCCAGCTTCCCACAGCTCTGCCCTGCCTGGCCATGGGCCCTGACTCGTGGCCTGACGTTGGCTTGACCTTGGGCCTGCCCCATCACCATGGAGCAGCCTGTCAGTCGCTGGACCTGTTCTTGACCTGTGGAGTGACTTCTTAGCTTGACATTTGACCCGTCTCATCCTGAAAACCACAGGAACAGTATTTGAATAAGGCTTGTTTAGGAGAAGAGGAACCAGGAGGCAGGTTCTCTGTCTGGCAGACCAGCTTGCATATTTTTCTTTCTCTCTTTGGTACTTTACACCAATGTGAGCCTGAAAATTAAGGAGGACTGAGAACTGCCAAGCTTCACAAAGCTTGCAAATCCCCTTGTGATCCACACCTCCACCATAGATGCTCCGTTGACCAATCAACATCAAAGTGCTTAACTCCTGGTCAAAAGTTGTAAGGACACCTTCAGCATGGCAATAGCCACATGCTTTGTACCACAGAGATGTGTTTTCCCGTCTCTTTGCTGCTGCTGCAGCTCTGGAGTGAAGTCTCAGTGTAGCTGCTGCTGGTTAAGTCACATTGTAGCATAGCTGCTCTCTGCTAGATGATGCTTCTTTCTGGAGCTCAGAAATGACACCTTATGGGGTAAAGCTATTCCAAGTCCATCCTTAAGCAACCATTCGGTTCTATTGTCCTTTCCGCCTGCCACCGCAGCAGCAGGCAGGGTAGGGAAAGCTGCAGCTGCTGTTGCTTGAAAAACAAAGCAAAATTCATGTGCTTTGCAAAACTGACTGCATCAGTAGCAGTGGGTAAGGAGGTCTGCACAGACACCTGAGTGAGAGCCACTACAAATGTGTGGGGATGGAGTGGAGGGTGGGTGGTGAGAGCAGGCCGGTGGGACTGGTCGCCACGAGGTGGCTGCCTGGACTGCCCACGCGTTTATACCAGAGATGCCCCATGCAGTAGGGAGGCAGCCCTGTGACTCCCTGGGCCTAGCAGTCGTGTGGCAAGTATGGGAGATGTGGCCACAGCATCAAAAGCATAATTTGGAGGAAATCCCCCAAGTGAAAACAAAGACTCTGTAAGTCATTTCCTCTGAGCTAAACAGAAAGACATCTGTGTTGATCCAGCTATTATGCACTAGTCACAACAAAACAATTCACTTGCAAACAGCATGGACCCCGCTTGCATTCCTCTAGATTGACACTTAGAAACATGAGTTGTATTTTAACTGAACTTTACAAGCTCTTTTTCTCTCAATGGGGTTCCGCAGACTAGCAGTTTCTATAGGTAAATTTGGGCTGAGAGAAGTTGGCAAAGAAGAAAGCCTGGGTGACATCTCACTGTAGACCCTGAAGTCTGAAGTTCAGCACAGACTCCTGATGTTGAAAAAAAACCCCAAAAGCCACCTTCAGTTATTCTGGGAGTGTCTGAGCTTTGGGGTGGCTGGATGTAACCGTTAAACATGGTTAATTATGAAGGAAGGCATTGTAACCCCAGGGGCCACCTGGGCATGAGCAGATTTAGTGACGGCAGTTCCACAGGAGCAGCCTCAGGGTGCACAGCCCACTCAGGACAGAGGAGAGCTGTGCCCACCGCTTCCCTGTAGCCCACAGCCCTGTGAGTGCCCACTCTTCACCGCGGTTTAGAACATGAAACACCTGAGCCGAAGCACCGGTCGCAAACATTTAAAGCCAGTTGGCGGCAAGCATGTAGGTGTGCCTAGATTTTGGGGGAGACCTTGCATCCTGCTCTGAGTTGGGTAGTTTGCTTCTTCCTTTTCTTTCTCTTCTTCCTTTTCTTTCTCTTGGGCGCGTTCCTGGGCAGCTCCTGCCGGGGCTGTTTGATGTGGGCCACCTCCTTACTGCAGCTTCTCGCTGCTCCCGCACCTGCCCGGAGCGCAGAGGGCGCCCAGCACGGCGCTGCCAGCGGGGCGGGGAGCGGGCTCCGGCGCCGGGACCCCCCCCGCCCAGGATCCCCCCGGCCGCTGCCCCGCGGGGAGCCGCGCTCGGCGGGAGGAGGAAGAGGAGGAAGAGGAGGAGGCGCTGCCGCCGCCGCCGCCTTCCCGGGCCGGAGCGGGGCAGTGCGGTGCTTCCCTCCCTCCCTCCGCGGCCGCCGGCGGCAGGGCTCCTTCGGCGGCGGCCGGGACACCCAGGTAAGGCAGAGCCGGGGCTGGCGAGCAGCGGGGCCGTCCCCGCAAAGAGACCGGGTGTGTGTGTGTGTGTGTGTGTTTATTTATTTCACCGTGCTGCCAGCCGGGGCTGCCCCGAGCGCGGTGAGCGAGTCGGCCTCGCCGCAGCAGCGCCGGTCTGCGGCGGCTCCCGGCGTGGCGTGGAAGCCGGTCCCGGGGCGGGGGGACGGGACTCAGGGAGCGCACCCTGCGGCGCCCGCTCTTTGCCAGCGAGGCCGTAGGAGCGTTCCTGCCTCGACGTCCGGACGTCGCACGGATCTGTAAGCGGCAGCTATGACAAAAGCTGCAACCTAAACTTTTGCTTAAAATCGCTGTAACTTGTGTGATACAAGGGGTTGTAGCCCAGGCTGCCGAATCCATTTTACAGCTAACAGCTGCCGAGTATTTTCCCGTTTACGTGACTCTCTTCTCTGAGTCTTTCCGTATATCCGTGTAACGCCTGTGCTTTACTAAGACTCCACCTCGTCTCAAGGTGCGATTAGCCTTGTGTGCGAGTTCAGTCATCTTAATAATTACCCCTGCTGGCTGTCCCGCGGCGCGGTTATCCTTTCTTGATGGCGAACGCTCTTACGTAGCCTCTTAGTGCTGAGATGCTGCGTACCTGCAGCTCATGCAGTAGGTGACTAGATTTGCATGGTGGTTTTCCACAGGCTTCCTTTTCTGTGTCCCTGTAAGTTGGAACCGATAATTATTTGAACGGTAAATGGAGCTTTTAGTGTAGACATGGCCGTGAGTTCTCTGCTTGGCACGACACCTTACTGTGACAACCGCCAGTCTGAAATCCTTGGTATTGTTCTATGAGTCAAATAAGTGAGACTGTAGCTTTTATAGATGGAAAGACTGATCGTAGCAGAAACGCAGATAAAAAGGTGTCGTGTGAGTACTTGCTTCTGGAGCATTTGTTTTTGAGTAAATGTTGCCGATGCTTTATCTGACTTTGATACAGCGTGGCTGCAGGGCAGAGCATTGCTGTTTAATTTCTCGGAACTCTCCAGTGGCTGGAAGATGGGCTGTTACTTACGGCTGCTGTATAAATGTTTAGGATATTTTGGGCCATCGGAAAGCAGCACTCTTACAAATAGGCTCCCAGTTACACTTGAGGGAGCACCCAGACTGATTTTGCACATGCTCCTCTTCTCTTTCAGTGCACCAGCTGTGCTGCTCGGATCACGCCACCTGGGCAGAAGAGGCCCTTTAGGTGTCCTGGTCTTGTTTCATGGGCACTGCTCTTGTAGGCCGGGAGGTAGCTCCTGGGCAGGGTGCTACTCATTGCCTTTTGATGGTTATGGTTTGTAAGGGAAGAGCCCACTTGCTATCAGACTCTCCTCTGATAGTCTTCATCTTTCTCTAGGTTTTATTTATTCAGAAATTACATCTTATGGTGAAATAATCACATTTGTCTCTGCATTTAGCCTTCAGTGAAAGGGTGCTTTACATGTTCTGCTAAATTTCTAAATGAGTGTTATGAGCGTTTTGAACCAAATGATATCTATGTGAGCTTGCCTGCTGAAACCATGGAAAACAGAGCAATGTGGTTATATTTGGCATCTGGTT